>PVKP010033866.1:0-24671 GCA_004027715.1 Plecturocebus donacophilus | reverse complement strand
AGTGGCTATTTCCTGAACAAGAGGCCAAGCAGTCATCATGATAACTCAAGAACACAAGGTCTATGTGGCAGGAAGAGACAGCCAGGCAGTTTCAATTGCAATCACGACTTGGATTCTAGACTCGCACATGGCAAAGGTTCCATGTCAAAGGGCTGCCACAAAAGCTCCCTTGAAGTGGAAGCTGGCGTTGTTAGGGGAAATGTAGAGCACAGCTTCATCAGAGGGACTGAGACCAAGAAAGAAACTTCCAGAGTCAGAAAAAGCCCTCGTATGATACATTTTTCCACTGTAGTCATTTATCACTCTGGGTGCCCTCCACCACAGTAATCAGTGTTTTATGAACTACCTTTCCCTTAAAGGCTCTTTCTCTTCTTTATTTTGCCCAAATAAGAGTTTAATTAAACTCTAGATTTCTCCTGCTGCTACTTCTTAGAGAAATATAGTTGAAGGTACTGGGCTGTGTAGAAATGATTTTACCGTTGCTTCTGTTTATAAAGAAGAAGAAAAACAAGCATAGTCCCTGGTTTTGTGTTCATTACATGAGCCCCATTCAGGGACTGAAGCTAACACAACACCTTCTGGGGCTTTAAGTGTAATAAAGGTGTTTTGATCCACAATAGCTGCGCTTATCAAAAACTAACCACATATCACAGCTTGCAACAAGCACAATCTCAAGACTCGGGACATATTAGCCTCATAATTATGTTACCTGTGAGGTAGTTTCTCTTACATTTTACAGATGGGGAAACTGAGGCAGGTTTGAGTACCTTGCCCAAGGTCCCACAGCTAGGAAGTGGGGAAGCCAGGATTCAGAGCCAGTTTTCTGTCTCCAAGGACCAAGTGGCTAACCTCTGTGGATGCCTCCTTTTAAGGATAAAGATTGATGACAGATAAAGTGACTCAGCAAGATGCGTTTCTAAATGTTTTTTTTAAGGTTAATTTGGAAGTTAGGGCTTCAGGCTTTTCTTTTAATGGAGGAAAAGGTAGAAAGCAAGTCTAGGCAAATGTTGGTAAGCATTATGGCATTCAGCCGATAGATTTGGGAACTCAGGTGATGAATCTGGCCTTTGCATCTTTAAATACCTTGGAAGGTCAGAAACCCTGATACTGAACTGAACACTTGGTCCTCCCAGTTGGCAAACATTAGCTGGTTGAAATACTTCCTGATGGAAATACCAATAACACGCTGGCAAAAGTTCAAACTTGTTTCTAAAGGTCATCTCGACTGGCAGAGTAATTAGTTCAAGTTTGCCTTTTGCTTTTCCCTGGTGAGAGTTTTAGGCGAAACCTCAAATTTTAGCCCTCTTTGCAACATACGGTCAGTGACAAGAGACAGCCTGAGATTCTACCCAATACAGAGCATGTGGTCATCAAAAAGTTTCTCTGCATCTGGACCAGAACTAGAGTTAGACATGTATACTGGAGTTTAGTGATAGCAGGAACTCTCCACCCAGGGCATTTCATGGATTCCCCAGGATGCCCTTTCAATCCCAGAAACATCCAATTACTTCATGGACACATCACTTGAATATACTGCAAACCCCACAATACCATCTGTTTAAGTCCCCTGAATCCCCCTTACTCTGTATCGCCTGTTACCATTCAGCCAGCTCCCTAGGATTCTGCTCAACCTTCCCTTTCACCCAAAATCTAATCTGACCGATCCTACCTCCCAAATTTCACTTTTATTTTCACTTTCTTTTCTCTTCCCACTGCTGTCACCTTTTGCCTGGCCTATTACTGTCCTATCTGCATCCCACCATCCTCTGCACTGCAGATAGAGTAACCTTTCTGAAACATCCATTGGAGCTTAACCTGACTCCACTTAATATCTGAAGATCTTTCTGAGGGTCTACCCTCAGGATAAAGCCCAGGCTCTCAGCACTGCGTGTGCTCTTCTGTGGTCTGGTCTGGTGCCTGCCTGCTTCTCTGTTCTCACGGTACAAACACTCCCCACACTCCATTTGTTTCATATTCACTCTGTTTGTCTGTCTGTCCGTCTCCCTTCCTCCTCTCTTTCCCTCCCCTACTTCCTCTTCTCATACCAAACCCCTTGGTGGTCGCCAACAGGTCATGATGTGTATACATTTGCACATAATTTTGCCTCTACCTGTCATAATCTTGTAATAACCTTACCACACATAGGATGTGTGCTAAGTGTCCAGTGCTACCAGAGAACCCTGGATATGCCTCTAGGGGACCAATCCCTCTCTCTGGTGAACTGCAGAGGGCCTGCACGTGGGAAGTGCTCACAGCCTGCCTGCCTGCCTGCCTGTGGAACACATGGGGATTGAACTCCTGACCCTAAAAGAACTCTGATGGTGATCTCCTGGGACATGCATTTTAGGACCCTCCAAGGCAGTTCCTCTTCGTCATATTTCACCTGTCACACACATGTCATTCTTCTCCCCTCTGTGATATGGGAGCACCTGGAAGGTGATACCCAGCAGTGATGGACAGTCTCTGGAGTGGATTTGCATTCAAGGCCCCTCTCAAGCACTGAGGAGTTGTGTGCCCCCTTAATATGTGCCAAACTCACTTTCCTCAACTGTAAATTGGGAGTGGTCATTGTTACCACCTCTAAGGTTGTTACAAGGATGAATTGAGATAATTTGCATAGAGCACACAGTCTACATCTCTGCTATTCAATAAAGGGCAGCCATTGCTTTGTTATTTCCTACCTGTATCTTCTACTTGATTGTAGTAGGGTTCATGCCTATCCACTTACTTAGCCTATGTGTTGTAAAGACCTAAAAGAAAACACCCAATACATGTATTAATTGAAATTTACAGTGGGGGGTAGGGAGTTGGGGAGGGATAACAGGGAGAAATGCCAGATATAGGTGATAGGGATGGAGGCAGCAAACCACATTGCCATGTATGTACGTATGCAACAATCCTGCATGTTCTTTACATGTAGCCCAGAACCTAAAATGCAATAACAACAACAACAACAAATATATATATACACATATATATGTATATAAATTTAATTGCTGCTAAGTCACCACTACTTTAGAAGGTAAACTTTTCCTATGGGATCATAAAAAAAGGATTCTGCATTTTTTTTTTTTTTGAGGCTTCTAAAATCTGGATGTTTAAGAGGGGTTTTCCCCGTAATGAGTATGTTAAAGGCACTGTGGCGGAGCATCGCCAGCTGGGTGGGTTGTGTGTGCTTAGTGCATACTTGTGCCCAGGGATGTCACAAAAAGCCATCCTGAAACTTGCTGGGGTGTGGCCTATGTGCATTGTGGAGATCATTGCCCTTTTCAGGATTCACTGAAGAAATTTCTGCCAACACTGAGTTACCAGAAAGGATTATATTTCTATAGAATGACTGCTGTGTTTGGAAATTTTCTTTCTTTGCTTTGACCACTAGGAAGCTGAGTATAACATGCAGCCCACCTTAAACAAAACTCTCTGGTGATCACCATGGTGTTCTGACTTGGCCCCAGGCTTCATCTTAGTGGTCTACACTGTTCTCCTATACTTTAATCTCTTTACCTCAGCACCCAGCTCAATACCTGGCTGAGGGGTGAAAAATTCTTAACCAGTCCACTTCCGAAAGTCTACTACCAACAGACTGCTCTTCATACTTTTTTCTATACCTTTTTCATACATTTTTGGGAAAATGGCAAGATATAAGTGAGGAAATATTGTGTTAACATTTTTTTCCTTCTCTCCCTCTCTTTTTTCCTCCCTCATCGTCTATCTTCTTAAAACATAGTTAGAGTTTCCTTACAGCAGGATTTATTGTACTTTTACAACTGAAAGGGGAATAGTGCTTACCAGCTTGACTGGTGGAAAATTTCCAAGCTGCACAGTTCACTAGTTTATATTACCTAATAGAGAGATAAATAAGCCATGATTCTTCTTAAGGACTGGCTTTTAATTAGATTTTTAATGGATCCTCTTTGACTTTCCCAAGCATAAGTACTGCTGTATTAGTTCATTATTGTGATTAAAAGCAGCTAATAATTATCATAACTAAATAATTTTCCTCAAGTGTTCCAGCCCAGTTTGATGCCCTGAGTGTTAGCAGCAGCTGGCCTGTGCCTGTCTCTTTTTCTCTGTAATGCATAGCACAGCAGCTATTTTGAGTTGGAGACGGGGAAGCCTGCAGACAGAGGAAGCCACAAGGGACAGAAAGTGTCATTTCTCGGAGCTGGTGTCAAGATGCTCTGTGTGATACTGCTTGAAACACCCTCCATTTCACTCCTCTGATGTCTGAAAGTTTAACCCAACTGCAGTATCTCCCCAAGTATCTTTAGGTCACTAGTCGGGACATTAGTCAGGATGCCTAACTAGCAGGAGGTTTATGAGCTTGCAAAAGGCTCATTCAGAGGCTCTGCTATGTTAGCATTGGACTGAGAATTCAAACTTGCAGCATTCACTTCTCAGCCTCCCAGCCTTTTACCTTGTAGGCACAGAGGTGGATGGATTGTCCCAGCAACCACACTGCCCATGTGGGATAATTATTCTTCATTGCTGTTGTTGTTATTGTTTTGTTTTATTTTATTATATTTTTTTGAGATGAAGTCTTGCTCTGTCACCAGGCTGGAGTACAGTGGCATGATCTCGGCTCACTGCAGCTTCCACCTCCTGGGTTCAAGCAATTCTCCTGCCTCAGCCTCCCAAGAAGCTGGGACTGTAGGTGTGTGTCACCACGCCCAGCTAATTTTTGTATTTTTAGTAGATATGGGATTTCACCATGTTGGCCAGGCTGGTCTCAAACTCCTGACCTCAGGTGATCTGACTGCCTCGGCTTCCCAAAGTGCTGGGATTACAGGCGTGAACCACCGCGCCCCGCCTATTCATCATTCTTTACCTTTTAAAGAATATAGACATTTTATAATCAAAGATATGGTCACAATGGAAATTTTTGAAAATGCCCAACAGGAAAAGAATAAAAATCACAATTAGTTTTACTATCAATATTGTATGTTTGTTTTTCTTGTCTTTATCTAGGCATATTTTTTTTCCCCTAGGAAAGGGATCATGGTGTTGCCTTAGTAATATATCATGCATGTTTTTTCATGTCATTAAATTGTCTTCCACAAAATCATTTTTTAAGTTCAGCCAAGTATGCCATTATATAAATGTACCATAATTTATTAATCTCTGGCTTTTGTTGGACATTTAGATGATTTTAAGACTTGTATTATTACAAGCAACATTTCAACTAATGTCCTTATTAAAAAATATTTGAGTAGACCATGATTATTTCCTTGGGTGAAAATTTTACGTGCTGGTCAAAGGGAGTGGAGAATGTTAACGCTTTTGCTGTGTAGTGCCAAATTGCCTTCTTGAAAGATGGAGCAAAGTAAACTTTCACTAGCAGTGTATAAGGAGTGATTACTTCTTCCTATGTTCTCCAACACTGGGAAATATCATTGTTGTTATTAATTTTTTTTTCTAGGATTCAAGGCACAGGGAATGGTGGTTGATTTAATTGTACTTTTTTTGGTCATGCATGTTGAACATTTTTTCATGCATATGTTGGTCATTTGAATTGCTTATTTTGCAGATTGCCTCCTCTTGTTCTTTGCTCATTTTGCATTGTGATGTTAATTTTGGTGTGATTATCTTTTGAAGTAGTCAGATGGTCCTACTTTACCAAAAATAATTTTCTCCACTTACTGTCTGTATTACCTCACACTAAAGGGGAAGATAGGATTGCCTCTGGGCTTGGGACTGTGGAAACATAATGGTAGCACACCAGTGGTACCATTGCAATCAGAATATAATTTAACAAATTCCAGGCTGCTCAAAAATAATTTTTAGATTTCATTGCCAGTTACGGTTTTTTTTGCGTTGTTATAGTTAGACTGTGTCTTAGTCCTGGCTTTGCCATTTACTAGCTTTGTGAGCCTGGGCCAGGTTGCTGCACCTCTTGGAGCCTCAGTTTCCTCATCTGTCAACTGGGATGACACCTACCTTGCAGACTTTTTGCTAATAACAAATGTGATAAAATTCATAGAACATAGTGCCTGGCACAAGGATGGCAGCCATTAAGAGAAAGCATTGTTAACATTTAAGAGACTGTGCGTATGATACCTAATTTTCTACTCAAACCTGTCACTTTAGAGTAGCCTTGATGGAATCATAAGGGTCTCCCTCACTCTCTGTTCTTCCCTCTTTGCTGAAGGGACGAAGGAGCAGGTTGCATGCTATGTTGCAGAGACGCCTTCCAGCTCCTATGGAAGGGGCCATCTTCAGGGATTTGCAGAGATCTCACCCTCCGTGCCCCACAGTGGCATGGGAATAGCAGTGCTCCCAGGACCTAAGGATGCCTTGGGGAGAGTGACAGAGCCTTCACATTCCTTAGCAATGAGCAGGGTGTCTGATGTGGTCAAGACAAAGGTCAAGTTTAAAAGAAGATTGTTTTAGTGGCCAGGCTCCTCCCATTCATTCCCCAGAGACACGAGCATAGAACTTCTGGGGACACCAGGACATGGGCTCAACTCCACAAACACTTCAGAGGGGCCGTCCAAGTGGAGGGGAGTGGATTTACAAGGACTTTGACATGGACCTTGGGCCCCGCTCTGTGTGATGGCTTCCATATTATCCATTTGGC
Organism: Plecturocebus donacophilus; assembly: GCA_004027715.1. Classification (NCBI taxonomy): domain Eukaryota; kingdom Metazoa; phylum Chordata; class Mammalia; order Primates; family Pitheciidae; genus Plecturocebus; species Plecturocebus donacophilus. Next base: position 18,094 of record PVKP010033866.1, on the reverse strand, counting down.
ATCAAATAGGGAATATTTCTTCAGTCATTGTTTTTATTTTAGCACGCTGTGTGATCCACTAGACAGTAGCTGCCACCAAGATGGGTACTGAATATTCATCATTCAGTTGGAGGGCAGCAGTGACTGTGTTTGAAGCAGGTTTGAAAGGAGCACAGTCTTACTTTACATGTACATCTAAGACTCTCTAAGGAATCCTCTGGAGCATTTTAGGTGGTATCTGCAGGTTTAGCTTTGTACCTTTCCACTAGTATGACATACGGCTGTTTAACCACGTGAACTTGACTCCTCTGTGCTTCTGGTTCTTCAAGGACCATGCTAATAATTTCCATACCTTTCTCAAAGGCAAAGTTTCGAGGATAAAATTAAATAGTGGGAATGAAAGGTCAAAACTCATTGTGTCAAGGCAAGCAATTAGTCTGGGTTCTAGTTTCCAAACTGCCAGGGAAAAGCCTTCTGAAGCTCTTATTTCCCTTTCATTAAAATGAGGAGGTCAGACTGGAAATGTCCCTCATAGGTATAATGTTCTGGGAGTCTATATGAAATATTCAAAAGGATTCATCAACAGCAAATCCCTAGAACATAGTGCTCCTAGAATTGAATCAATATTGAAGGAAATCCGTTGTCTCAGGACAGAAGATGCACAGAGAGGATCCAGACTGACCTTTCTTGTAGCTGCAGTCACATGAGAGTTACGGCACAGGAAGCAGTAACACTCATCATACAGCCCGTCGCTGCGTGCAGAGTATGTTAAGTTTGGCAGCAGAAGAACCTGGATTCAAACTTTGGCTTGGTTCCTTTCCAGCTATGTAACCTGAAACAAGTCATTTTACATCCCTGGCCTCAGTTTCCATCTCTGTAAGGAAAAAAGAAAGTGGACAATCCTCATGCTGGGTCTTGTGAGTGGCAAATAAGATCATGTATCTAAAAATACTGGCGTCTTACAGGGCCTCACACATAGTGGGCATTCACCAACGTGACCGCCATTGCTTTTATTGGACTAAATCAGAAGAGACAAGTTTCCATTTCAGCCACCCAAAGAATTAAGAGGCAGTGGCTCAGAGCCAAGAATTATTGAAGCAGGCAAAGAATGTTTGTTCTGTCCTTCTGCCTTCCCTCCCCACTTCACTTAGGGTCCTTTCAGGAAGTCAGAGGTGGGTCACAGGGTTTTAATAATCCCAGAAAGAGCATCTGTTTATCTGGGTAAAGGAGAGCAAGAGAATCCAATTTTCTGGCACCAAGCAGAAATGGAAAGGTGTTCGTTTGTAATGGGCTGGTTTCAGGCCTTAAGCCCTTCCCTTATGAAAATAATTTACCCTGCTAATTACATCACATTAACCAACTACTCCCGGTATAGATTAAAGGACTGCTTTTTCAAATCATTCTATAAATTAAAAGCAGTCCTCCCAGATACATGATTTCATGCATAAATACGGCATTTGTGTTGTCAGAATTTATGTTGAGAGGAAATGGAGGAAATGTATCCTTAAAGAAATATTTTGCAGTAGTTGTTAACACCTTCCACTCCTTCTGCTCGCTGCTTCTCGTACCGTAATATAAATGTGCAAGCTGTTAGCGCGAGATGAACATTCCGGAGCTTCAGGGGCCACCTGCCTGTGTGGCTGACTTGTTATTTAAATTCCCTTTGCATTTCACAGATTTAAATACTGCCAGGGTCCTGATTTATGATGTCCGCATCACACACATAAAACTTTCACTAGGATCTCCCTGTTTCTCATGTGCACACACACGGGAGGAAGTCAATTGTGGCCACAGGTGGAAGAGATTGTGGAGCAGGTAACCCCCAGCAGGGTGTAAAGACCAGAGGGGTGTGCCCAGGAGGCTGGTCAGAAAGCAGCAGGGCTTGGGAGACTTGGTTCCAGGAAATCTGTCCCCTACCCTTCCTGTCAGCCACTAGAGAATCCAGGGAATGTGGGGAGGATGGAAGGAGTGGAGACATGTAAGAGAAGGAATGCCGAATGGGATCATCTGCTCCTGGTAGGAAGGAAATCTGCAGCTCCCTTTTCCAGGGCCGGGTCTCATGGCTATCAAGGAGCAAGCCTGTAAGGGGTGATCGAAGGAAATAACTGTGAAGAATTCAGGACTGACCCCCAAAGTCAGCCCTGAATCGTGCACTGACCCTCATGCACCTGGCATTAAGACCAGTCATGGCCCTCTGCAAGGCTGGCACAGGGGTTCAGTTGGTATTTAAGATTACAAACTTCACCCCTCTAGGTATTTACAGCTGACAGTGTGCTAATTTGTCCAAGCTTCATGGTTAAGCTTGGCAGACCAACAAATGTGCCAAATGTACCAGCAGGTACATTTTAAAAACAGTTCAAACAAGTGAAGTTTCTATTACAAAATGTAAGAAACATCTTAGAAAAGGCTTGAACAGGTTTATACATACTTGCACACACACACACACACACAGCCTCTTGCTGGTGCTGTTCACCTTCCTGGACATTCCCTTCATTCTTGGTTAAAGATGTTTCTCTTCCCCAGCTACTGGGGGAAATGGTGGTCACAACAACTTATTGAGCCCAACTCTGTGCCGGGGGACTCATGGGTAAAGAAACTAACAAGCAGAATCTCTGCTCTTATGGAACTTATAACGTCTTAAGGAAACAGAGACCATACAAACCAAACACATGACCAAATGAAATAATTTCCAGAAAGTATGAAATAGGAAAATAATACAGTAGGATGATACCCCTAGTGTCTAATGGCAGGAGCAAGAAGACAGGACAGGCTTGGACAGTGGAAGGGACAGAAAGTCAGCTGGAGCACAGTGAGTGATGACAGAGGAAGACGATCAGAGGGAGGCAGAGGCCAGGTCTTCTAGGGCCAGGGCAGGGACTCAAAGATGGTGAGTCCTTGCCTACACTATGAAGGTAAGGAGAAGGATTAAATAGTTACCAGGTCTATTCCTAGACATCTATATAGACTCCGTTCATGTGGTACCCAAAGCCTCAATAAGCACTAAACAAATGGAGTAGGTTTATTTTATGTCAATAGAGATTCTGCTTAGAAGGGTGAGTGGTGAATGTCTGTCACATTAACTGTCTGGAGTTCTTTCTGGGGTGATGTAAATTCTAACTGTCCCCAAGGCAGTGGGATAGACAGTCTCTCTGGTTCCCTTTCTGGCCCCAGAGGGTAGGGAGTGGGGTGGGGAATGATTCTATCATCATGACCTTCACCTTCAGCTGGAAGGGAGGGGGTGGTTCCTCAGGGCATCCGTCGTGACCTGAGATGAATGACAATCCAGCATTTTCCCAGGAAGGGCTGGAAGCACCTCAGTGACGCTGGCTTCACCATCGTCCTAGTCTAGGCCCTGGTGCATCCTTGCGCTGCATCGTGCATGGCCTATCATCCTGGGCGCAGCTCAATTAGAGCTCTCGTAGTAAGCTCAGGTAGAGATGGGCCAGGGATTAGGTGCCACGCAGGTGTGTCTCTCTACCAGGCCTCACCTTAGGTGGTAAGAAGATGCTCTGTGGTCAGAACCACAAGCGGATCGTAGGGAGCCGAGGGGTGGGTACTGGCCCTCTGTCTAAGAATAGCATTCATAGTTATGGCTGAATGAGAGAATTACGCAGAGTGAATACAGACCTGAGGGACAAGCAAACTTCGGTTCTGGTCCAGGGAAGGCCTCTAGTTAACATCCAGCCACATGCACAGCATCTTCCAGCACATAGAGACATCAGTCAGAGCTTCACTCTCCCTGGCCCCTTGGACCAAACTGCTGAAGGGACCCTAGTGACACCATAGTAAAGAGTCATTCTCCATCCTGGCTAAGTTGAAAATCCCTCTGAGTCAGCCAGGAAGAAAACATTCATGGGAAAATGTAAGTATTGCTTTTGTTTACTGAATATTTATACTAGGACCATGCTAGTAGATTACCTCATTGAATACCCACAGCATCCCAGCAAGGTAGATTCTGTTTATATTCATACTTTGCAGTGAGGAAACCGGGGTGCAGGGAGGTGACAAAGTTGCTCAAAAACACCCAGCTTAGGAAACAACTGCACAGGACTTGAGTCCTGGTGACTCTGACCCCACAGCCCCTGTGGATACCACTAAAGGTCCCATTTAGGGTGGGAAAGAGATTCAGCATGAGCAGACAGAGAGGCCGTGATTTTCCCAGATGCACTTGGACAGCCATTCGTTTTTCTACACCCGGCTCCAAGTGGACTCAGTCTCAGTATGGACACTGCTCCACACAGCCCAGGGAGCATTCATTCTCTCATCCTGTTGTTCATTGAACTTCTCTGCCTGAGCTCTGCTCCTGGTCAGCCTCAGGCTGAAATTCACCCGGGGGCAGGGGCCAGCCCTGTATCACTTGATACAGTAGAGAAGAGGAGACACAGAGTCTGATACAGACTCCCAGCTGATGATGCACCCCAGTTGCAGCTCATCTCCAGGAAAGTGGTGACACAAAGCAACACACAGACTAGAAAACTCACATTCCCGCAGGGCTGCGCAAGTTATCTGAGTAACTGAAGCCAGCTGTCTGAGTCCATTTGGGCTGATATAGCATGGGTGGTTCATAAACAACAAAATGTATTTCTCACAGTTTTTGTTTGTTGGTTCGTTTTTTTGTTATTTTGTTTTGTCTTGCTTTGTTTTTGAGACAGAGTCTCGCTCTGTCACCCAGGTTGGAATGCAATGATGTGATCTTGGCTCACTGTAACCTCTGCCTCCCAGGTTCAAGTGATTCTCCTGCCTCAGCCTCCCAAGTAGCTGGGATTACAGTGTGTGTGCCACCATGCCCAGCTAATTTTTGCATTTTTAGTAGAGACAGAGTTTCACCGTTTGGGCTGGACTGGTCTTGAACTCCTGACCTCGGGTGATCCACCTGCCTTGGCTTCCCAAAGCACTGGGATTACAGGCATGAGCCACGGCACTCGACCCATTTCTCACAGTTCTAGAGACTGGAAGTCCCAGATTAGGATGCCAGCGTGGTCAGGTTCTGGGGAGGGCCAGTATTCTGGGCTGCATATGGCTGGCTTCTTTCTGTGTCTTCATATGGCCAAAAAAAGATGAAAGAGCTCTTTGGGGTCTCTTTTATAAGGACACTAATCTCACTCAAAAAGGCTCTGCCTCATGACCTAATCACCTCCCAAAGGTCCCACCTCTTAACACTTAACTTTGGGCATTAGAATCTCAATGCATGAATTTAGGGGGAGCTCAAACATTCAGACCATAGCCCCAGCCAAATGGAGTCTGTTCCCCATCAAAAGGCAACTTCTCCTCAGCCTTCAACCTGCTAGGCCTTGCGGCAGTGTAGGATTGGTAGACTCGGATCTTTTGTTTTCTTTTAAGCCAAATCAGGAATTTAATTTTTAAAGGTGAAATCTCACATCTTTAAAATGTTGGCAACCGATTAAAAAATTTGTTTTTAATGTTGTGCTGGGCATGCACATTACATATGTGGGCCAGAAGAGGCCTGTTTGAGGCTTCTGCACGGTTAAGAGTAGGGGCTTTGGGACCAAGAGCACTGGGTTCAAACCACTGCCCTTCTGCTTTCTGGCAGTGCAACTCAGGTAAATGACTTGATGTCTGGATAAAGTGGGAATCCTACCCCCACCTGGCAGGTGTGCTGTAGGACTGAATGGATAACACAAAGAGCCTGGGACAGTGCCTGGTGCTTAAAGAATGTGGCTATTGGCCAGGTGTAGTAGCTCACACCTGTAACCCCACCACTTTGGGAAGCCAAAGCAGATGAATCACAAGGTCAGGAGATCAAGACCATCCTGGCCAACATGGTGAAACCCTGTCTCTACTAAAAATACAAAAATTAGCCAGGCATGGTGGCTCATGCCTATAGTCCCACCTACTCAGGAGGCTGAGGCAGAGAACGGTTTGAACCCAGGAGGCAGAGGTTGCAGCGAGCCAAGATTGATGGTGCCACTGAGCTCAAGCCTGAGCGAGAGTGAGACTCGTCTCAACCTGTCTCTTCCTCACTTTGCTCCTAGAGGCCGGCCAGTGCCTTTATCACATGGCATCTTCCATAGAATCTCTGTGGTCTTCTCTTTTGGTCTTCATGGCCAAAGAAAATGCAGGTTTCTGTTTGTTAGGAGGATTCTGACGGTGACTCTTTACCAAGAAGTCAAAGGATGCCTAGAGCTGGTGATTAGCTCCTTCGGCACCAGCTCAGGGATGCAAGCAAGTGTTCCTGGGGCTCATGCTTGAAAACAAACCCTCCAATTCAGGGCTTCTCCTCAGCTCCCTCGGCAGGTCCCTGGCTTTGGACACTGTAACATCCTCACTATGTTTGGTCTGTGCAAAGGTGCCCAAAATAGTGGCTTCCTGGCCTGGAATATTCTGATGGCTCTTCCTTGCTACTCTCTAGAAGTCCTTTTCCTGAGGGATGCATTTTCCCAACCTGAGGCATCTTACTCTTGCTTCTCATCTCAGCCTTCCATTTAGATTTCATGAAAGGAAAGAGAAGTAGAGGACTTACTCACTGAGGTGTGGTATATCTAGATTAGGAAACAGAATTAGAAATTAACACAATCCATAGAAAGCCAAACTGCTCCACAGCCTGTCCCCGCATAGGAAAGCATTCAGACAGAACCACCGACCAGCAACCACAAGGAATGCTTTTCACACTGTGACATGATCTCAGTCTTTAAAACAGCTTCTCAAAACCTGCAGTGCAGGATTTCATTCATAAAACACAACAAGCTTTCTCTGATTTTTCTCTATATCTCACTTGCCAGGCAGCAGGCCCCTGTTCCCCAGCTTCTCCCAAATATCCCTCCAAATGTGTCCTGAGCCACTCTTGCCTCCTTGACCAGTGTTCTTACCTTTCAGATCTAGTTTCTTTCTAACTCCGTTTCCAGTGGACACCAGGCTCAGCTTCCTGGCTGCCCTTGTTCGGGTAGCCCTCCCGGAACCCAAAGCAGCACAGTAAGCAAGCAGGTAGACAAAGAATCAGTGTTGGAATACTCGTGGGGAGAAAGGCTGTGATGGCATTTGCATCTGCACTTTGCCCCATGGCATTAACACAGTGGATGTCACAAGGCTCAGGGAGAAGCAGTCTGATTCTAGCTTCTCATAGGCAGAGTATTTGAGAAGTCACCTGAGGAGAAGGCCTTCCGTGCAAGAACACGGCAGTCCCTGTATCTGCAATAGTGCTCGTCCCATTTGACACCGTAGGAGATTCCATGCTTTATACCTTACAGGGTGGAGTCAATTGTTTAATAATGCATGGCACGCTGGGGCAAGCAACCAGGGTCCCTCGGTATTTTTTTCTGTAGCCGATCTCATCTTGATCTTAAGCCTCTATCTGCCAAAAGGGAAGGGAGAAAACTGAAAACCATCCCAATGAAGGAAAGCTGTGTCTTTTTGCTTAAGTAGCTTCTTTGGGGTTAGATATTCTCTTTGAGGCGAATGCTCAGCATTTCAGGGGTACTCCTCATTTTCCTAACCAAGAAGTCATAGAGGTCGCTCTGCATGTCAGGGTGGAGGGTGGAGTGTGAGCCTTATCACATGCTGGTGCATCCTTTCTCACCTCGGTCTGTGGCTGAGGGCCCGTGTGGCCTCTTTCCTGGCACTGTGGGGAGTCATGATAACCCTATTCCACCTTTTGCCCCTGGGTTCCACCTACATTCTGCCAGTGCTGCGTCCAGACCCCAGCGTATCCCTTCCTCTGCTCCTACTGAGAGATCCTCGCATGCCTGCTTCCTCGTGGACCTTCTTACTCCCTACTCTTAGCCACTCTCCTCATCCCCCTCTGGGAGCTTCTGGGCGCTTTCAGACACTGCTTTTTCTATTTCTGGATTCTCTCTGCTTAACCTCACCATACCAGCATTTCTGGGCTTACCTGGCTGCTCCATGCTGGTGCCAGGGCACTAGGCAAAGCAGACTTCCAGAAAATGGAAGGCACTTTGTACAACCTCTTCCCAGTTTTCCTGGCCCATCTTTCCAGATCTTAGCTCAGGGTTGTGGGGAAACTGGACATCTTTCCCTCTCCCCTAAGTCTCATCCCCTCTGAATCTCTCCCCTCGGGTCCAGAAGAGCATGCTTTTCCCTTCCCATTTAAGATAACTTACCACTTCCCTTCCCATTTAAGATAACTTACCATGATGTTAAATCCCCCTTCTCAACTTCCCTAGGTGACATATGGGAGCTACCCTTTCTTTCCTGGAATTTCAAACCTCACTGTGCCCTTAATGGCAGATAGGACATAGAGGGAAGATATTGCTTACCAGAAAAAGTGAAATATATCAGGAAATATTTTTAAAATATTGACACCGTTTATTTCACCTACAACATGCTTGATCTTGTCATTATGGAGACAGGTAAGGCAGATAGCATTTTCTTACTTTACAACTGAGACAAATGAGGCTCAGGGAAGTTAAGTGGCCCACCAAGGTCACACAGCATGTGGGGGGGCATAGTCAAGAGGAACCCATGTGTTTGGACTCTGATAGAGGTTCCTTCTGTGGCCCTGGGCCACCTCCCCTGCTAGGGCTCTCTTTTCCTCCACGGGACTGTGAAGTCAGCTACAGGGCACCGTCAGCTCCGCCAATCTGCTCCCTTGTCTCTTAAAGTGATTATAAAGTAGAAACCATGAAATCCACAGCTGCAGGCACAGTAGGAATTCTGCCTCAAATAGGCACAAATCCTGGAAGCCAGCAGTTAATGCTGAAGTCACTGTGAACTTCATTTAATCTTTTTTTTAAGAGATTGCCAGCTATGAATGTCTGGGAGGTGGCCAACGATCCATTAGAAGCACTAAATAATTTTTAAGTCAAACCTATCGATGGCAATGTGGTGTCAAAATCACTCAACGATGCTTGTTGAAAAGACAAATCAATTATGCCTGGGCCTCTGCAAAGGTGGTTTGGGAAGGCAGCACATGGACATGTAAGTGTGTATAAACATATATATTTAATGGAGTGCAGAAGGAACAAAACTGGCATAAAAATTGAGGAATCTTTTGGACTCTACCCTTCTTCTTGCTGGGAAACCTGCCCAGCCAAGAATCCACAAGGCCTTTGAATCAAGTCGGCTCCCTGTCCTCATCCATTGAGCTTATGAAAAAATGAGGATTTGACTGCTCATAGCAAAGGTTCCAAACCTTCTGATACCCGCCTTCTGCTTGATGCTTTCACCTGGGAAGAGAAGAATGAATACCCCCACCCCACTGCCTCCTCCGGGCCCCTTTAACTTGTTCCTGGACTTCTACAAAAGCTGCCTAACCAGCCTCCCAGACTCCACTCTGCCCCTTTAATCTATATTCAAGGACAAGCCAGGGTGGTCTTTTGAGAACCAAAGTCAGATCGTGTTATGCCTCTTGCTCAAGCCTGTCTTCTCTGGTTTTCCATTGTACGTAGAATAACATTCTTCTTTTGTGTGATGGCCAATAAAGCCCTCCCTGTTTTGAACACTGTCTAGGTCTCCAACTTCTTTCATACCTTCGCCCAACTCTCTTCCTAAGCCTCAGCCCCTTCTGGTCTTCTTGCTGGTACTTGAACAGGTCAAGATGTCCCTGCCTCTGGACCTTGGCTCAAGCTTGGCCTGTGTGTCCCACTTTCAACTTTGCACATCATTCAAGACTAATCTCAAATGTCACCTCCCAGGGAGGCCTTTCCCAGTCAGTCATTCTCTGTTGCATCACTCTACTTTATTTCTATTAGTGCATGTCTCCTAAAATTTACTTATTTACTTGATTACTCTCTAGCTTTCTAATCTACAATAGAAAGTTTCAGAAAGCAGGGACTTGGTCTTATTCACAGTTGTGTCAATGGTATCTAGAGGGCCACTTGTCTCCCGGCTGGCATCCTCACGAAACTTGTTGATTGACTGAGCTACTGCTTTTTTCCCCCTATACTGATGGTCTCCTTTTCTAGTTGAGCAACAACCATATTGAAGTTTACCAGTAATCCAATCATTTGTTTTTATAAATTCATTTGTCCAACAAAAATTTGCTAATTTCCTACTGCTTTCCAGCCCATATGCTAGGCTTGGGGGTCACAGAGCAGCCTCTGGCCTCCAAGAATTCAAGATCTGGAAAATTCTATGGTACCTGTTCAGTGTGGGAAGAACTATAACAGATGTGTAAATGGTGTACTCAGAAAAAGGGACCCTAGGCCAGGGATTTCCAGAGAGGCCTCTGAAAGGAGATAGACCTTGAGCTGTATCTTAGAGTATGTGTAGGAGTTAGGCAAACAATGGCTTGAAGTATTCTAAGCATAGGAAAAGCAAATATTCAGAGCCCAAGAGAGCCTGGCAGGCATCGTTCCACATGGCTGGGGTAAAGGATTCCCTGTAGGAGAGGCAGGAACTAGAGAGGCAGACAGGGGTTGGAGTGGGACTGGCCTTTGTAATATGAAGGAGCCTGGACTTTACCTTGAAACAATTATAAACTCTTAAGAAGGGGAGGGACTTTGGTCTTGTGTTTTAGGAAGATCACTTTGGCCATGAGGGAGAGGATGTATTGGAGGAGATAGCAAAGGAGACAGAGACCTCTGGTCTTGAGAAGGAAACCTGATTGGCCTGGACAAGAGGGATATAATAGTTTCCTAGGGCTGTTGAAACAAATCACCACAGACTGGGTGGTTAAAAGCAACAGAAATGAATTCTCTCACAGTTCTGCGGGATAGAAGTTCAAAATCCAGGTACGGGCAGGGCCAGGCTTCCTCCAAGGCCTCTCAGGAACGATCTTTCCTTGCCTCTCTCAGCTTCTGGTGGCCCCCGGTGTTCTTTGGTTTGTGGCTGCATCACCCCAATCTCTGCTTCCATCTTCACATTCCCACCTTTTTGTAATGTCTCTCTCTACATATGCTATTCCCTCCTTTTATTGGAACACCAGACATGTTGGATTAAGGCCCACACAGCCTCAATTTGATTTCATCTACATAGACTGTATTTTGTTTTCTTTTTTTGAGATGACGGAGTCTCACTCTGTCAACCAGGTTGGAGTGCAATGGCACTATGTTGGCTCACTGCAACCTCCACCTCCCTGGTTCAAGCGATTCTCCTGCCTCCGCTCCCTGAGTAGCTGGGATTACATGTGTGCTCCACCAGTCCTGGCTAAATTTTTATTTATTTATTTATTAGTAGAGACGGGGTTTCACTATGTTGGGCAGGCTGGTCTCGAACTTCTGACCTCAGGTGATTTGCCCACCTCAGCCTCCCAAAGTGCTGGGATTACAGGTGTAGGCCACCGTGTCCACCCCCTATTTTGAAATAAGGTCACATTCACAGGGACCAGGGCTTTGGGCCACAATATAATTTTTGGGGGATGTAATCACCCCATAACAGGGAGTGAATGGAAAGAAGGGAGAGGGGATTCCAGAGTTTGAATAGAGATGGATTCAGTGAGTGGTGGAAACTAAACAGATGGGAATGCTTAAAGAAGAGAGGGTAATCTAGAAAGATTCCCATGTTTTTAGTTTGTCCAATCCTGTGAAGGGTGAAACCATTCATTGAAATGTAGAATATATAATATAAGACAGAACCCAAGGTCCCTGATGCTTTTCTACAAATACTTATCACATTATTCAAAGCAATCTTAGTAGCCCAAAGAGCTCCCCTAGAGAGAAAGAAATGGCAAAGCAAAAAAGAAGGCATCTGCATGGGTAAAGCAAGAGGGAACATTAGCTTCCTCAAAGTTTAGACCAGAAGCGGAAATGAAAATCAAGTTACTGAGCTCAATTCATCTCTTAAAGCCAGAGCCACAGACATAACCAGAGTTTTCCTTGCGGAGGAAAAGGAAGGAAACCTGTTTTCCCAGCCTAATATATTGACCCTTCATTCATTCTGGAGCCAGGTTGGAATAAATAATGTCTTGTTTGGTTTGAACTCCTTAGAAAAGGGAGTCCAACTCCCCATCTCTGACTACAGAGCTTATTTCAGAAGAGCATTAGCATGCACAGGAAGCAGCAGACCCTACAGGTATAACACCTTCTTCCCTGGCCCTCATAATCCAGGTCTTGTTCTGACATGGTTCATCCGGTGCCGACTGCTCAGCCTCTTTGATGTCCAGACCAAACGCGGCCCACTTTCCTGTGGGCATCGGTGCCTTTCAGCCTGTTTACCTGGAGGCAGTGGTTCTCTGCAACATCCGCCTATCCTTTGAAACAGAGTGGGGCGAGGGAGGGTGGGTGCTCCGGGGCTCCCCAGGAAAAGGCCGATTGAATTTGCAGGCACCAGAGGTGATGATGCGGTATTTCAGCAGCGGTCGGAGAGGTAGCTTGGGTGGCGTGGAGTGAAATCCACCTTCCTTCCACTTAGAACCCAGTTCGACCTCGGAGGACCACCACCGAATGATGGCTTATTGGGGCGGAGACATTGTGAGGGACAAGGCCAAAAAGGATGTGACCTACCACATGTTATAAATTGTTGACGGACGGGCTTACGGGTGCTCACACTCCGTACTCTTTTCCCCTTCTCCCTCCCTCTTGCTCTTCTGACACTTGGGAAGTCTTGCCTGGCCTCGCTGGCTTTGACAAGCTCTCTGTTCCCTGAGGGGGAAAAACCACCTCTGCTCTTAATCTGACCCAGCTAATTGGCCCTGGGGAAGTAAATTATGTAGAAAGAAGAGCCCTCGCTGCCTCTTGCCACAAATATCTCCTAACCATAGGAGACACGGAGAGTGACCACAGCCTTCTTATAAATCTGTTGTGGCCTCATGACCTTTAAGCAATAATAAATAGTACTTTCACAGGCGGTCCCATAGATACGAAGACGTTTTGTGAGAACATCTGGCATTCATTGACTCAGGAAAAGAAAGAAAAAAATCACAAGCCTTGGGACAGAATTTCATTTTCTTTTCATGTTGCCATGTGGGTGAAGGAGCCCTCTCTGTCTTTAAGCAAATGTGGGATGGGGGTATATGAGCTCTCTTTCAAGTTTTAAAGGGAACGTAAAAATGCACACGCCTTTCTGTGAAGAAGTTCTCTGGCAGGGGACCGGGGTGGGGGGCATCTTTCTGAAGGGGGCTGGGGATGTCCGGCTATTGTAAGTTCCCTTCAGTACGTCTTTCTTCCTTCTGGTCCTGTGAAGCTTTCTCTGTGCTGCCCTCCGGGAAGACCTGAGTTGCAGATTATGGATTCTGTAGGTTGGTTAGGGGACACCAAGGTGTGCGAGCTTGAACTGGATGAGAGCCCACAGTGCTGGTGTTTTCTCTGTGTCTCCCTCTTTCATTCTCTCTCTTCCTCTCCCTTTCTCTCTCTCCTCCACCCCCTTCTCTCCAATGCTGTAGAGCAACCTGGCTCATAAGCCCTAACACCCAAAAACACAGGCTCCCTTTGGAATGCAGTGGAAACTCAAAGCTCACTTCTGCAGGGTGGAGTTCCCACTTTCCCACAGGATGAGCACAACTCTTTCCTCAGACAAAAGTTGGCTGTTCTTTGATGGGTGTGTTTAAATGAGAATAGGTCTTAGGTAGCCCAAGTGGCTTAAAATGTTAGCAAACAGTGGGATCCCTTTTAATTTTTAAAGGGAACTCTAATTCTACCCTTTATGACTTGCTTAATTATCCTGGGCCCCTGAACAGCTGTCTATTGATTCCAATTAACATGATTGACATCTCCTCTGAAGGTGAAAGCTAATCAACTGCAGGTTCCCCACTGAGAATTCATTTCCTTCTTGGAGTCACTCCTGGGCAGGAGGAAACTTAAATATGAGAATCGAGATTCAGCACCCACAGCTCTGATTTTACTCTTTTATATACAGCCTCACAGTGTCTTATAGAGGGAAAAAAAAAGGCTAGACATTTTTTTTTAAATGGCAATGTATTTTTGAACCAAACTAGAGTTAATTCGGTTGGCTTTCACTTTCCTTCCTTTCTATTTTTTGTGAATCTAAATTGATCCCTTGAATGTTTGATTTCCTTTTCCTTTCCGGTTCTGAAGGACCCACAAAGTCTACTTTTATTGCTTCTGACAACAAGTTTAGAAGTTGACATGAACTTCCTGGTATAGCCAACCTTCAATTTTTCATCTCCTCTTTGCAGTGATTTAGATGCAGATCTTGACAGTTCGCTAGTGATGTTTTCAGATAAAACAAAAGCCAGTAAGAGAGAAGTCATGTCAGATGACCAGCTGGGGTCCATAAGACAGCAGAGTGCTGGAATGCTGCTGAATCTAAACGTGAAGCATAAAAGAAATAATGCCAACAAATTCATTCAGTGCATATTTCTGCCTATTGTCAGGTACATGGAAATTTCTGGAAGTGGGGCATGTGATCTCGCCGTGATACCTGTGGCATCTTTCCATGTGTATTCCTCCTCATCAGAAAGGAAATCTACATGTTACTGTTGGCGGCAAGCTCAATGTGAAGTGTTATATGATTGCCAAAAAAAAAAAAGTGCTGTTATAGGCTATGTAGTATCCAGTTCAAAGGGGGCAGTAGTTAAACAAATCCTAACATTAATCGGCATTTTATTTGACTATAAATTTCATAAGGGCAGACACAATGTTGGTCTTGCTGCTCACATTCAAATAACCTAGCTCAGGGCTTGGCATGCCATAGACACTGAATAGATATTTGATGAATGAACCAATTCTCTGGGCACAGACCCAATTGTGGCAAAGAAACAGGGGCCAACTTTGTGCTGGGTAAGCTGGTCAGATAGAATAATTATGGGATGGGTGGATAGACTGAATAAAGTGACATCAGAGGAAGTGAGATGAGATTTTGTTTTGGACAAATAAGATGGGGATAAATGATAATGGGCAAATAAAACTCAAGGTTCACTCAGGAAAAAGCTCGCAGACTTTGGGGATTTGTGCATAAGGAGAGACAGTGCTGCATTCCTAACTGTCCAATGAGTCTGCTTTAATTAGGTCTGGGCAGTAAGTAGGAAGAATGGCAAGAGTGTCCCTGACATCAGGCAGTGTGGCCCAGCAAAGGCAGAGTCTGCTGATGTGTTTATTCTGTTCTGTTGCTGACTATAGAAAATGCACCCGTCTTCCTACACATCTCTTCTTTTATCTTTCTTTCTGGTGCCATCTTATTTACTTAGAGGAGAAATGGGGAGGAGGGAAGCAGCAGGGAAAACATAGATGGCTCAACTAGACCCAGAACCCAGTGTCCAAGTCTGATATGGCAAGGCCAGCCCCTCCCTAGTAAAGATCAAACGCTTATAGTGGCATTTCCTGGCCAAAATAGAGCCAACAGCAGCAAATAAAAACAATACCGCAAACCCACCCTGGGAACTGTAGAACACTTTTATTTTGTTTCTCTTCTACCCACTTTAGAGTTTAGGTTTCTGTCTAGCAGATTTAAGTGTGTTGCCTATCATTCGTCAACCCCAAATGCGAGTTTATGTATCTTAATGTCACTTGTTCTTACCGCTACAATAAATCTTTAGACAATTAGAAGCCGCTCAGCATCCTGCAGGGAGTCTAGGG
Source organism: Plecturocebus donacophilus (assembly GCA_004027715.1). Lineage (NCBI taxonomy): Eukaryota > Metazoa > Chordata > Mammalia > Primates > Pitheciidae > Plecturocebus > Plecturocebus donacophilus. The sequence goes on along the minus strand of PVKP010033866.1, from coordinate 2,729 downwards.
CCCTAGGCTGGACTTCATGGAGAGAAACGAGAGAATTTCTGATGTTCTGTTCCTGTTTGAAAAATTACAGCATTCTCTACATTTCAGTTCTCCACTTCTGTCGCTGGTTGGTCTTACTCGTTTATGTAGCTTTGCTGGGTTCGGGGAAGGTGGACAGGGGAAATGTTAGCAACATAATCTAAGAGAACAAAAGTTAAGCAAAGCAACATTTTTTTTTTTTTGAGAGGGAGTTTCTCTTTTGTTGCCCAGACTGGCGTATAATGGTGCAATCTTGGCTCACTGCAACCTCTGCCTCCTGGGTTCAAGTGATTCTCCTGCCTCAGCCTCCTGAATAGCTGGGATTACAGGTGGCCACTACCACGTCCAGCTAATTTTTTATATTTTTAGAAGAGACCGGGTTTCACTGTGTTTAGGCTGGTCTTGAACTCCTGACCTCAGGCGATCCACCCGCCTCAGCCTTCCAAAATGCTGGGACTACAGGCATGAGCCACCAGCAAAGCAATATTTAAATCCAGTAAATATGTAGGTTGATTTCTGCTGACCTCCTCTGGTTACCTTCGCACCTGTCAAAGCCCTAAGAGCTCTTATTTTTGAAGGAGTCCCTTCCTCCCCACCATGTCAAACATAGTGAATTACACTTAGATCACACGTTGGATGTAGTATACAGAAAAATGGAAACAATTATTATTTTATTTTTTGTAATTTTAACTTTATACTTTTTGTGTATTGGGCCAATGTATTTTTTTTCAACTCTACCCATTTTTATGTGCCCTCAAAGAGCTCATGTGACATGGGTCTTGGCTAACATCGGTAATGGCCCTGCCTGCCATAGCCCTGGCCCCCTCACAGGCTATTGACATTTCTCAAAGAAACTGCCCGACTAGTCTCTCTATCCAGTCAACCAGGATTTTCAGTCACCCACTGAATGTCTGATACCATGCTGTTCACGGCATCGCTCTCAACTTCCAAGGGCCTCTCCCAAAGCTCTGGCCTGGTTGTTGCTTAGCCTAATCTAACACTTGGTATTTCAAGAACAATATCTTAATTAAGTGGGGAATTTTTTCCAAGCAGCTGAACCAACGGGGCAAGGGGCCTGGATTTGCTTTCCTAGACTGTGATTCGTTCCAGAAGAGTCCTGTGCCACCTCCAGACATGAGACAGAGGCGGTGTCTTTAACAACTTAATATGGCTATTATTATCGGAGGCAAAAATATGACGTGGCATTTAATGTGGATTACTGTACTGGAACTCGGATATGATGTTGCTTTTCATACTCAAAAGAACAAGCTATTTTGAGTACTTGGTATCAGCCCTGGAAGAAGTCTGTAGACAAACTATGTAACTACTGTGTGAATGGCCACGGTGATGATGATGCCTGAGTTCTGCTATGGCTGGTTTTAAGGAGAGCCGTGTTTTATATTGTCACACCGGCTCTGTCATCCTAACCAAATTACCAGCTTCACCAGGGCAGAGATTGTTTTAGAGCTTGAGGACTCTATTCAGTAAAAGTTCATAAAAATGGTAATAAGAAATGATGACAAAAGTTAGCACTTGTGGAATGCTTCCTTTACGCCTGGTTTGTTAAGAGAATATTTTGTACCTCATCCCACTAGTCGGAGATTCCAGCTCTATGTAGATGAGCTTATGATTCTCTGGATAAGGATGAGGAAATCTGAGGCGTGGAGGGGTTCGAGAAGCCATCCAAGACCACCCATCATCAGAGAGGCTTCAAACCTTGCTTGTCTGCTGCTAAGCCTCTGCTTTCAGCCTCATCAGTTTCTCCTTTCTAGCTTGAATTTTAGTCAAGGGGCATCAGAAGAAACAAATTGAGGTTTGGGGGCAATAAATGCATCTTGAGAGCAGTGATAGAACAGAGTTTGACATAGTTCTTCCATTTGGTTTCCTCTTTTTTTCCCTCCTTCCTCCTGTCTTCCTTCCACAAGCCTCTAATCAATGCCTCTGGCACCATGCTAAGTTGCTGTGAGACAGAGATGACTGTCACCTGGTTCCTGCTCTGGAACTGCTTGGAACCTAGAAGAGGACATGACAGAGCATCCTTGCAGGAAAACGGACTGAGGACCATCATAGACCTACAGCTACGTTCTGATCTGCCAGAGCACAAGGGGGAGAGCAGCCGGGGAAGTGAGGGGAACAAGTATCCCAGCCAAAAAAAGAGAGAGCGGGGGTAGCATTGGATATGAAGGCCCCCAAAATGAAAGCACATAACCTCTTCAGAGAGTGACGGTGTAGTCAGGGGGAGTTTGGTTAGCCCAGCTGGACTGAAGGAATCATTATGGGAGATGATGAGCATAAGGCTAGATGGAAAGGTAGGTTAGAGTCCTGCCATGAAGACCTCTGGAGACTTCCAAAGGCAGAGAAAGATGGGAATAAGGGCCTGTGTTAGGACAGCGGGTAGCAGAGATGGAGTGAATGGTTAGATTCAAAAGGCATCTCAGCTGGAAAATCGGCAGAACCTGGAGACAGATTTGAAAGCGGCAGAGAGGTCAAGGGGAAAATGAATGTGAGGGTTTTCACTGAGGCAGTAGGGTGGATGAGGGACATCGTCCACCAGGATGAGGCGGGTGCTTGCAGGAGGATGCAGTGGAGGCTTGGGAAGGTGGAGGGGAGGTGTCGGTGTTGAGTTGGATGTGTCTGCAGGACATCCAGGTGGGGAAGCATATTTTTCAGCTATGCATTGTTGTGTTTTTTTTTAGTTTGTTTTGTTTTTG
>PVKP010033865.1:0-24687 GCA_004027715.1 Plecturocebus donacophilus | reverse complement strand
AAAAAAAAAAAAAGCAACAAAAAAATAAAAAATAAAAAATTTCTGACTAATAAATTGTTTATAGCCTTTCAGGTCTAAACATTTACTTTTTAATTTTATATGTATAATACTGTTTTGTAATATATCGCAATTTAGCAAGCCATTTTTATTTGACAGTAAAGCAGTTTCCAGGTTTTCACTATTGTAGACGATGCTATCTTGAACATTTTTTTTGTAGCTAAATCTGTTTACTTTTTTACACATTCTTAAGTATTTTGTTAGGATAAATTTCTGGAAGTAGAATTCCTGGGCCAAAAGATACAGAAATGTTTATGAGTTTTAATGCAGATTAACACTTTGTCCTTCAGAAATTGAGTGCATGAGTTTATGCCCAATTTTCTCCAACCTCATTGTTTAAATATAAGTTTGTTGAGTACAACATACATGAAAAAGGTGAGCAAATCTTAAATGTACATTTTGTCAAAAAGTGAACACAATTGTGTAACAGATATACAGATTAGGAGACAGCACATCACCATCAACTCAGAAGCCCCCTCACGTTCCTCTGTCACTACCCTCTTCCTCTACCAGCATAAAACCACCATTCTGACTTCTAAGATTATAGGTAAGTTTTCCTGTTTTTCCTCTTTATACACTTGGAATCGCATACTATGCATTTTTTGGCCTGGCTTCTTTTGCTCCAATTTTGTTTTGAAATTCATCCTTGAGTTGCATAAAATTGTTGATATAAATTTTCATAGTCATCTAGACTCCATGGTGTGAAAATGCTAATCTGCCATACATTACTCTTTGTATTATTGGTGGACATTGTTGGTGGATTATTGTTGGTTTTCTGAGGAACCTCCATACAGTTTTCTATAATGGTTGTATTAATTTGCATCCCCACAGTGTGTGATTTCCTTTTTCTCTGGATCTTCACAGACATCTGTGTGTGTGTGTGTGTGTGTGTGTGTGTGTGTGTGTGTGTGTCTTTTTGATAATAGCTTGTTTTTTTCTCTCTCCTGATGGATATAAAGGAGCTTAGGCACAGAGTTTGAATTAAGAACTCTGGCTCTGAAGTCAGAGGTACAATTTTCTGCCCTCAGGGACCTCAGAGAAAATGATCTAATTTAGAGAACAAATAATGTAAATTATTTTCTCCAATATTTTACAATGAAATGAATGAGGTGATTAATCATTGCTGTGCTGTTGCTAATTTTGGCTGACTGAGCAAGTCGTTTCCTCTCTCATCTTCAATTTGACACCTATACAAAAGTTTATGATGTTCACTAGATTATCTCTCTCTCTTTTTTTCATTAAGTGATAATATTTTGGGATCTGTGACTCTATAAATAGTGGTAAGAAGACATTTCCAGGTTGAACACATTCTTAACACTCTGTGACACTGGAGGGCAGTAAAACCACACACATAAAACAATGTACACTTCTGGGCTTATCACAGCAAAAAGGCTGTTGCTAAGTTGCATGCTTTCTTGCTGTTCAGGTTGATTCTGCTATGAATACCAGGCATGGATTTTCTTCCTCACTTATATCTCTGACATAGGTCAATTTTGCAACCATCTTCTTGCTCTTAATCCTCATTGCAGTGAGTGTTTTCACAATTAAAATTGAGAACTCTTGATTTGAAAATAAAATGTACAGTCAGTCAGTCCTCTATGTCCATAGTTCTGCCTCTGCAGATCCTACCGATGGAGGGTCTAAAATATTTAAAAAAAAGAAAAAACAATAAAAAATTACCATTTAACAATAAATATAATACAAATAAAAACAACAGAGTATAACACATGTTTATATTATTTACATTGTATTAGGTATTGTAAGTAATATAGGACTGATTTAAATGATATGGGAGAATGTGCATAGGTTATATGTAGCATCCCCAGATTTCGATATCTGCTTATGGAGGTTCCAGGAACCAATCCTCCATGGATACCAAAGGAGGCCTATAATATTTGAGATTGTGACTATCCTGGAAAATTCTTGCTGTGAGATTGTTATACTAACAACTTTTTGTGTTTGATCAAAGCCCCTTCTGATTCAACTCAAGTACCAACTGAGTCAGATTGGAAATAAGCAAACTTTCATATTGTGCACCAGGTACTTGTTTGTGTCGAGGTGATGGGGAGAGGGCACAGAACAAAAACATCCTTTGCTGATATCAGGATGACCTGATGTGCTGCACTGTGCTGTCAGCTAGCACCCTGGTGGTCACAGAGCTGAGGCTGGGACCTCAGTGCAAGTGTGAAGCAAGAAATCAGAAATCAGAGGAAGTCCTGGGAATTTGTAACAGTGAGAAGCATTTTTTTTTCTCTGTTGAAAGAACAGGGAGTGCAGGAGCAGACTTCAAATACAACTGACATGATTTTGATTTCAAGTAAGGGAAATGGTCCCTGATCCTGAGGCATGAGTTGCCATGGGCAGAGGCTTGTATCATTGATCAACAGGTTGCAACTTTGCAGAGGGCCCTCAGACTTTCCAAGCTCAGCCTACTCAGTTTATAGATTGGTTCATATGAAGCCCACAGAGGGGTGGTCTCTCATAAAGTCTCACAGCAAACCTATGACAAGCCCTTTCTTACTGCAAGTCTTGGTCTAAGATGATAATTCCTTAGACTGAAAGTTTAGGCTTAAAGAATAAGCACTCTGGGGCCTACAGTTGGTATCCAGATTGTTGTTGGCACTGTTCCCAGAACAGGTTGAAGTGGTACAGTCAAACCTAGGATAGTACAATTTCTGGCTGGCTATGATTTAGAGACCTGAAGAATCGTCATGCTCCTAGAACATATTTTCAGATGAGGGTCTTTGCTCAGTAGGTTGGCTTCTTTTCTTGTGTATTCCAATTCTTCCAACACCCCAGAAAATTTGGTGGCCATTGAGAGAAGCTGTTAGGCTTCTATGTGACCAAGTCCTAACCCTTTGCTTTGTTCAGGGACTAAATGCTAGCTTACCCTGTCTGATATTTGCACCTTTTTGTTTTACTAAAGAGAACCTGCTTTTTGCTCTCTCCTATTAGTGAAAATGAGCTTTTCAATTAGTTGAGATTACTCAGGGAAATAGAAGGGAATTGACAGAGCTTATGTTCATTATGAATCAGACAATAAAGAAGCTATGTTGAGCATATGGCTTTATTTGATCTTCCAAAATATCATTAGGGAGAGATGATCATTCCCATTTTACAGGTGCATAAATTTAGTCTCAGAAATGAAAGAAACCATTTAAGTGTTCAAAGAAGCAGTAAGCCACAAAGTCAAAATTCAAACCCAGGTGTGTTTGATTCTAAAATGCAATTTTTCTCCAGAAAGAATGAAAATCTTGATTGTGGAAGTCAGGTATTGAATTATAATACACCCAAAGCAGGGTGAGAGAATCAGAAAAGAAAGTGCTTCCAGATAAAGAGAGGATCTCTCCAGGTTGGCTTAAGGCTGAGTCCAGGCTCTGTGATACAAATGTAGGTAGATGGAGTTTTGCTTGTAAAGTGGAGCCATGCTTATTTACTAATGTTGGATTCTAATGTCGCATGACGTTTTGTGCTTTACGAAGCACTTTTTTGTACACTGTCTCATTTGCTTTCTCACTGCAATTCCACAAAACAGGAGGAAATAGTGTTGACAATGCTGGGCTATGTTCGACAGATTTTTATACAATTTAATATAGTTTGGTAATTTTTTCAGAAGGAAGGAAACACCAAGCCTATTGTACAGTCTCTCTGTGTTCACGATGGGAAAATTTGGGCTCATAAGAATCTATTTCACCACTGTGATGGAAAAAGGAATTTGACAGATCAAGGCATCTTTGGATGTCAGCCTAAGAGAAAAAAAATAAGGTTGAAAAATGCTGAAGGTACTCTATTTTTCCATGTGTGGAGTGACACCATGCAGTATCATAAAATGGGAGCCTTTCATGTATCAGTCTCATTCATTTACCCATGTATTCATCTGCAAAGGAACATTAAGCACATTAAGCATCTACTAGTTATCTGGCATTGTGCTAAGCATACACATAAAATGGTGAGCAAAAATGGATGTTGTCCCTACCCTCATGAAGCCAGAACTTTACATTTTTGCCATTATGATAGGTATGTACTGATCCTTAATTGTGGTTTTAATTTTAATTTCCAAAGTTATTAATGCAGTTGTGCACCTTCTCAGGCATTAAGATGTCTCATGTGATGGGATGAAACAAACAGATTTGTGTTTCCATAAGGTCTCTCTGGCTCCAGTATAGTGAGTGGACTGAGAGAAGCCTGTTAGGAGGCTGGATCAGCAGTCCGGTCCAAGGCAGATGACAGCTCAGGTTGGAGGCAGCCATAAGGGCACCAAACTAAGAAATTTCAGAGTGGTAGTTGAGAGCAGTATTTCCAAATTGCTGAGGGTCTTTATAATTTGGAAACCAGAAATTGGAATCCTAGGAATTTTCAGAAATTTCCAAAATTTTAAAGAAATTTTAAAGTTTTTAAAAAAATACTTTGAACATTTTTCATATTTCTTAACTATTGTTATGGATAGCAGAAAAAGTCGTTTCGATACATAAAAAGTAAGCGGGTTTAGAGACTTTACAAAGAATTGTAGCCTACAGTGATATTTAAACACTGGAAAATGCTGGAAAACTTTTGGATGGTACTCTAGTAATGCAGTGTTCAGATCTCCTAGGAAGGTTAATGATACTACACAGCATCGAATGTCAAAATTGCCCATTTTAGGATGTAATTTGTTTGCAAAACTTGCTATTTCTTGAAAAACCACTCATAAGATTTGTATAAGGCATACTATGTGTATAAGCTTATTAATATTCATTGTACTTGAAAGAATGACTCACCATTCCCAGCAGAGAGGACCAGGGATACACACTCATGAACATGTCCACAGCAACAAAGGAAACATTCACTAGATTTTGACTGTCTTTGGGCTGATGTCTGGTTCCTAGAAATGGCTGCCTTAACCTTAGATTTTTCTTGCCAAATTTTCTTGCTCTTGCTTTGAACTTCAAGCCCTGAGTGTCTTGGTGTTACTGTTAACTTTTAACTCTCAAAGGAGATTTATATTATTTGCTTTTCCTTTTCCTGATTTCTTGACTGGTTTTCCTCAAAATTGAGGAATTCAGAAAGATATAAATTACCCAAAAAATACTGGGATGGAATGCCAGCTTGGAACACAGGACTCCCGGTAGACTGGAAGGTGAAACAGTCTGTCTGAAAGGGGGCTGATGAATCTTACGCATGTTTTTATGTGTTCTTTCCAAATTGATTAGTCTTCCTAAGTTTGGTCATCAGGGGAAAACTGAGGCAGGCCAACAACTCACGCACCAAGTAGATAACTGACCCTACTCCATTATCCACAATGAAAATGAAATTTCCAAACAGGACGCTCTTACTTCTCTTTGAAAAAGTAAGACGCTCGTTCAGACGGGACAATGTTATTACTTTGCATGAGAACCGAGAGATCCAGCACCAAGAGGCCCAGCAAAAGGAACGTCGGAGAAGAAAAGGAGACAGCTGCAAGCACACAAAAGACACTGCTTTCTCTCCTAAATTACTTCTTTTTAATGTACGAATGGTGAGATTTTTCTCATTACTGGGGGAAAAATGTTAATTTGTAAAAAATTGGGAATTTTTTTCACAATAAAAGTAAGAAAAGAAATTGGAATCTTCTACAATCCCAACTCTCAAAGACAACCACTGTTTATATAGAAAAAAATTCTCTGTATGAGTACACAAAGACACATAAAACTGGTCCTATTTTGTTTCTTGTTTTTCTACTAAGTATGTTGAAAAAAATGTTTCTGTGCTGAATCTAAGACTGATATTTGTGCTCATTTGCTCTTTAGTAACAGAATCCATCAAAATGTTTTATGATTGTCCACAATTCTTTTAAAATCCCTACTTCCCAGCCTCCTTTCCAACTAGATGTAGCTATGAGACCAAGTTCCAGCCAGTGGAAGGAATGGGGGTACTGCACTGAAGGAAAGAGATATGCCCTCCATTGCTCACTATTGCTACTTCCAGCTAAAGGGAGTGAATACAAAATGGATCTCGGATCATGCTCTACATAATAGGCTAGAAGAAGACTAATAACAAGATTGATGGACTGATAACAAGACAGGGGGCTGATGTGACAAAATAGACTGCTAAGGCCCTGAGTGACCTCATGGAGCAGAGCAACTGCAAGCTGTGGACTGATCGTCTCCAAACTGTGAATGAGGAAGAAACTCCAATTTTCTTTGCTTCATCATAAATTGGGTCTTCTTAATAGTAGCTGAATCTATATTCTAATACATGTCTCCAGGTCTCCCTCTACAATACAGTTTGAATGACTCTGTATTTTTTTACCATATGGATGTTCAATATCGAAATTTACTGAATTCAACTAAGTATGAATTGTTGGCTATTTCTGTTGCTTTTAAACTTTTCTTCATAATAAATACCACTACAATGAATATCCTCATATATTAAAAAAAAAAAAAAAGTAATACACCCATTGTAAGAGCAGAGAGCAGGTTGAAACACAAATCTTTCTGAAATCTAGGGCTCTTCCCATGGAATCAGATACTCTGGACTTGGTCTGAGGACAAGATGGGTCGACTAGAGATTTGAACATGATTCCTGGAGGTTGATTCTCTTTTAGATATCTTACCAAATTATTCCTTGACTCAAATCCTGGGGAAAAAAAAAGTTTTTTTATAGGGTCATTATCTACTCCTGAAGATTAGGTGATTAATAACTTGTAAACCATGGCTGTGTAATAATGAAATATGCATGGTTTAAAAGATAGGATACAGATAAAAACATTAATGTAGAAATAAGACCGATTAATTAAAATTTAAAAATAAAAAATAATCTGATTATCTCTAGTATCAATAAACAAAGTGCAAGTCATCAAAGTAGGGAACCTAGAATGCAGACTTTTTTTTGGACATAAGTTAAGCCAGACAGGGAAGACTACCGAGCAAGGTGATGCCTTTCCCCTCTGCACCCCAACCCTTTGTGCTGGGTTTAAAACTGTCCTTGTTCTTGTTCATACAGGTGTTGCAAGTAAAATGCTCAGTGCTGCAAAGTGCAACCAACACTCAGGCAAAAGTTTTCTCGGCAAGGCAATTTACTTTTATAGAAGGGCACTTCCTGTATGCAAAGCAGAGGCAAGGGAGAGCACACAGAACAAAGGAGAGCAGCAGTTTCTTTTTATTTTCTTTCTTTCTTTTTTTTTTTTTTTTTTTGAGATGGAGTCTTGCTCTGACACCAGGCTGGAGTGCAGTGGCAATCTCGCCTGATTTCAACCTTCCCCTTCCAGTTCAAGTGATTCTTCCACCTCAGCCTCCCATGTAGCTGGGACTACAAATGTGCACCGCCACACCCAGCTAACTTTTTTGTATCTTTTAGTAGATAGGGGGTTTTACCATGTTGGTCAGGATGGTCTCTATCTCTTGACCTTGTGATCAGCCTGCCTCTGCCTGCCAAAGTGCTGGGATTACAGGCGTGAGCCACTGCACCTGGCAGAGAGCAGCAGTTTTTATCCTTAATGTAGATCTTGTTCCTGTGTCCTCCCCCTGTGGGCTGGGGTGGACCACATAATCTGGGCTAATTCTAATTGGTTACTGTTGACATCGTCAAGGGGGCAAGGGTGGACTTTTGACAGGAAGAATAGTTACGTAGGTGACAGGAAATGCCTGGGTATGTTTGGGCACAGCAGAGATGTGGGAGCTGATAGATAAATGGGTAACATTACTTTTTTAGAATAGAACAAAGAACCAGAAACTGAAACCCTTTGAAGAGGAACTATTTGTTCTTACCAATACCAGTGTTTTCTCTTCATCTGGGCAATCAAGATCTATGCTTAACATCAGAGCACTTGGTGATGCAACTCTGGATATATACAATCATTTCTTTCTTTTCCTTTTCATTCTTTGTTTTCTTTTCGTTTTTGCTTTGTATTTATCTTGATTTTACATTTTTGTGAATTTTACACCAAAATAAGACAATTGAAATGGTCACCTTTGCTTCCCAATCTACATAGCTGTTTTAATGTAAGAGCATGCTTCACTTTTTAAATTTTTACATTCATAGAACATTAAAACATGTTTTTAAAAAGTATTTATGATTTCCTTTTGGATATTTCCCTGGGCCTCACCAATGGCTCATAATTGCTATGCTTCTATTCGACACTCATCGCCAAAGGACCCGGGCAGCCCTAGAACTGTAATATCTGACTGCTGCAGAGCAATGAATTTTTAACATTGGGGTAGAGCCTCTACAAATTACCTGCTTCTTTTTTAATGCTCTATTAATGAAGATCTAAAGTGTGGCATCATTAGAAAGTGCATTTTCCAGCTGGACAACTCAGCGTACATACAGTGTATCTGCATTTGGACTGCCTGTCCATGTTAGGAGTCTAGGGTCAGCCTGACCCGAAGCAGAGCAGAGAAGCAGCCACACAGGCAAACATGAGAACCATGCTTTTACCATGAATTTGAATTTCTTGCCACCACCTGCCACTCAGCCTTGGCTAGGACTCAGCTGATAGGGTCAACACGTCCTGGGACACGAAGGGGTGGGGTCTTCTGAGCTCCTCCATTCACCACTCCCTGGCTACTGTCTTTCCCTCCTCCCTTTTCTCCTTTAATTGTCATCTTCTACCATTGGGCTGTGTGTGGAGTAGAAGTGGGAGGGGACTGTGTACCCTTGGAGCAGCAGACAAGGCAAATGTGTCTGCTTCTTGATCTTGAAATGCTAAAATCAAACCCCAGGGATGCACACTTCAGATGTTTGTGGTTTGGACAAAATAGAGAGTAGGATTGGGCTGCCCAGCTGGGCTCATGGCTGGTGGCTCAGGCTCCAGCACTTGCGGGCTGTCAGAGTCCCGGGAGCCTCCCACGGTGGTGCTGTCCTTGTGTGATGGATTGGCTCCATGGGGCCTGCTGTTTAGGTTCAAGGTGCAACAGTGCAGTGCCCACCTCTGTGTCCGACTCCACAGGAGCCAGCCATGAGAGAGAGGATCTGACTCAGAGCTGATTACAGCTACAGCTAAGAAGTGCATCGACATCACCAGCCCAGGTCACCCCCAAATGCAAGATGGTACACATACCTTTTGCCATTGAACTTGGGTTGATTTTGAGCAAATCATTCATTAGCCATCCGACTTCTAGAACAATCATTTTCAAAGCTTCAGAATCATCTGGTCACTTGTTAAAAATGCAAATTTTCAGGCCATACCCCAGAACTTTTAAATCAGAAATTCTTGATGGTGAGGCCTTCAAGGTTATTTGATACAATACTCGAGGGGAGTATTGTATCAAACAGTGATTATGGGCAGAGGGGAGGGAATCAGTCTCACTGGCTTTTGAACTCTTGAGCAAGTTACTAAGCTTCCTGAGCCTCCACTTTTCTCATCTGTCAAAGGGAAGCATGAGAATTCTGGCCTCACTGGGTGGTTTTGGTGCTCACTTGAAATGGAGCAGTCCAGTCCTTGGCACGTAAATCCCATTCGACACTAGCCCATGTTCTGATCTTGTGTGGAACCTGATTTTGTGCTTCTCTTATGTTTCTGCCACTTGTCATCCTATGATCCACACTCAGGTAGTGGGAGTCATTGCCACCCCACCTTGGGATGTGTGTCTTGCCTTCCCACACCATCCCTGTTGCTGGGAGCTGTTTTTTCCACCCAGGCAATCCCTCTAGTTGGAGAGAAGTTGTCCCCCACACATTTTCAGCTCTAAGGGAAAGGGGTTCTCAGGAGAAATGGCAGGGAAGTCTTTTGACAAAATATGTCTGCATCACCCCTTCACCCCTTCTGGGTCCCCAGACCATGACTTTATATTTAGGGGCACTCATGTAATCTCAGGAATTTTTATTCCTAGCTGTGCCCCATCCCAGAACCTGGGCATGGAGATATTCAAGGGCAGCAGTAACAAAAGTAACAGATCAACCACATCTGCTAATGAGGGGTAGGAACTGTGCCTGGTGGTCGGGGTCCTTGGAGTGTGTGTGCTTCTGACTTCCTGTGACAAGGGTTAGGGAGGGGGCTTAGGTGAGGCTGAGCTTGGGCTGGGAGACAGCAGGACAGTTTTTGCAGGAAAGCTTTCAGTCTCCAGACTTTAATGGAAGAAGGTGACACAAAACAGTATCACTGTGGAGTCATGAAAGGGTCTAGGTTACTAAACACACTCGTGTTTGAATTTTAAATCTTAGCTTAGCCACCTACTAGGTAATGAGTCATGGAGTATATTACTTCTTGGATATTTTATTTTCTCTCCAGTAAAATAGAAATAATACCTCCAGCTTCCTGGGGTTGCTATAATGATTAAATTAAATAAAACATATGAAAGCACTTCTACAGATTATACCCCCATACTAACATAAACTGTGATTTTTAGGAAGAGCACAGGTGTGGAATCACAGATGGGCTTGAGGTTCTGCTGGGCTACTTCCTACCTGTGTGACCTCAGGCTTAACCTCTATGAGCCCTGGCTTTTCCATCTGTAAAAAAGGCAACAGGCCTCCCACAGAAGCCTGCTGTGGGGCTTAAATAAGACAGCAGGTATTCCGACGCCTGCATGAATCAGGAATATGGCATGGGCTTAGTGAGTGCCAGAGCCTCCTCTTCTCCACAGGCAGACAAGACCCTTCTAGGCGCTGGGCTGGGCCCGCTGGCTCCCTAGGTGCCTCTGTCATGTTTGTTACTCCTGGAGCCTGTTGTGTCCACTCAACCCCATGCCTGAGTGTCAGATTCATCTTCCTGTATCACTGTTTTGAGAGCCTTGGTATTTGAAGGAAAAAGACCCCCTCAAGGTGCTCCATAACTTGGGAGGACTTGTGAGACATTGATCATCACATGCAGAGGTCTGTCCTGCAGACCCTTACTCAATGACAGATGAATGAATACACTCTCTCATCCAGTACAGTCATTTCGAGTGGGCTAGGGATGGTGGTCAACTGCTTTCAGAGGACGATTGCAGCTAACCAACCACAACTCCCTGTACCTCCTCACATTTATTCAGTATAGATTTCATAACAGAGGTGCTAAGTCGATATGCTTGTGGATAGTTAACATGATTAAAAGAGTGTTTATATGAATGATAAATGCTTTGGTTCTGGGTTCCAGAGTAAATACCATTAATGGTTAATTCTCCTTTGATCTCCCCCTGAGAGGGCCAACCAGCACAAAGTTTACGTGAGTAAACAGAGTAGAGATAAAGGGATGTGGGGTAAACAGATTTAACTGGAGAAGCTTTTACTGTCCCTGATACTGTACCCTATCCTTAAAGTTCTAATGTAATGAACTGGCTGCCTTCAGCCCATTCCATGAAAACCTTTCAGCCTTTCAAAAGGTTTGAGACTACATCTTCTAACTTGTTCTAATATTTCCCTAATATTTTGCCAGCCACCCTGAGTGAATCCCAACAGACTTGGGTGGGTTCTCTCTTGCTCTTCCCACTGGAAGAGAAGCTACTCCTCTTCTGGGACCTTGGCTCCAGCAATGCACATTGCTTCACTTCCTTCCTCTCTGCCTCCTTGCAGATCCTTCCCCACCCAGTCTTTACCCAGGCTGTCCCTCCCTCCTGGCGTCCTTCCCCAAACTCTCCACACACCCCAATGTGCCCCATGCCTAGAGGCATGCTATGGCTTCAGTCTTTTTGAGCCTTCCCTTCTCTGCTGAGACCTTATGTCTCCCTGAAAGCATGTATCTTATTTGCTTTCATTGTTCCCTAGAGGGTGTGCTTTATCTCCTGGGGAGATTATACTCTTTTTAGGACAGGCACTGTGTGCCTTGCAGGTCTAGTGAGGGTGCCAGGTGAATAGTAGGAAAGCATTTTATTTCCCATGTTCAAGGGAAACGGGAAGTACAAGAAATAGGCAGCTTAGTGGGCAGTGAGCCTAGACAGCCACTGGAGGGCGATGAAGGACCAGACTGTGAGTGGGCTGGACCATCTGAAGGAGGCGCCCAGGCCAGGGACTCAGGGAGCAGGGGCTATCACACCACAGTCAGAGAAGATGATCCAGAGACAAGTTCTCCAAGGAGGGCCAGTGGGCTGAAAACCCAGCAGAGGAAATGCCCAGAGCCAGGCCCCTCCGAACGTCCCATGCCTGTTAATATGCCTCCAGTCACCCCAGAAGGGCCTGGTTCTGGGGTACCCAGAAATCTGAGAGTGGGGGATTTCTTCCAAGGGAGCATGTCCCCTCTGTACCAGAGGCAGTGCTGATGCAGGAGGTCCCTGTCCTTCAGGACAGCCAGGTTAACTCTGGCACAGACCAGGGTCATGGTTGGAGGATGTGGGGAGACCATGCTTTCTGTGGTCTCAGGAAGCCAGGAAGAATACCCCTGAGCAGAGAAATCCACAGGTCCCGCCACACTGTGCTCTGAAAGCTGCAGCTAACACAGCCTTAGCTTCTTAACAGCCAGTGCCAATCGATTTGGGGAAATTTGCCAAGATGGGCTTTATCTGGTTGGTGTTCCCAGCCTAGATTTGCTCCCCCAGCATGGGCCTCTGCTCCCTGCTCTGAGTTGACAAGAACTACCTCCTTCCCTTGGTGATGTGCAATTGTCACCCTCCTTGGCCTCACCCACACAGCCTCAGAGACACCTCGCAGGTTCAGGGAGAAGTAGCCTTAGGGTGCACAGGGGTTCATGTACAGAGAGCATTTCATTATTTTTCAGCAGCCATATTTCCTTTAGGCTTGGCCTTGGTGGGACATCTGGGGAGGCTTACCTCTGTCCTGTGTTCAAGGTGAAGGTTGTTGAGGTCATGGCTTGTTGGAGGGAAGCTTTGGCTGCAGTTGCAGAGGTAAAGCAGGGGTTGGTGGAATGAGAACACGCTGTGCACTGGCCTGGGTGACCCAGTGGGATCTCCTTCTGATGGTGTCTGGATGGACGTGCTGGGGAATCGCCCTTGAATGACAGCTGCAGTTAATTCTGATTTACAGCCTCTGAGCCTCCTTCCACCACCTGGAGAAGGAGCTGTCATAATGGCTTTGTGGCAGATGTTGCTGGTATTTTTATCCTTGATGTTCTTTGCCCTGGTCCTGGTGTGGCCTGTGTACCCTCCATCTGCTGGCTGTGTAGAGAGAAGACCAGCTCAGCCTGCCCTGACCAGCTTGTCCCACTTGACCCAGCTCTGACTCATCATGCCCTCTCCCTCCTGCCCAGCTCATCTTACCTTGACTGGCCTTGCTGACGCCCTCCCTGCCTGATCCTATCCCTGCCCCTGCCCTGTCCCTTGACTACTAGGTGATCCTTTGTCTACACTTGTTCTTTCTCACCTGTGACTAATCTTTAGTGACATATCCTTCTCATTCTGGCCGTGAGCCCCTGGAGTACAGAACCATGGTTGCTAGTCTCTGTTAAATCAATTTAGTAAATGTTAACTGAGTGTCCGCCATGTGCCAGGCACTAGGTAGGTGTCAGCGATGCTCATGGAGCTAGACTAGCAGATAAACACGCAACACAAAGACCATGGGTAGTGACAAATGCTACAAAAAAAAAAACCAAAAACTGCATGTGACTGGGATCTGCTTTCAACACATGGAGGAAAGTGACAGTCATGTTGAAACCTGAAAAAAGAAGGTGCCCAAGGGTGAGAGCTCTGTCTGTCTCTCAGACAGCCGCACCAAATAGCCACATAGATAGGAAGAACATCCAGATGAAGGTATGGCAAGTGCAAAGGCCCGGAGGTAAAACTAGCTTACATTTCTAGAAACTGATGAATGAGCCATGTGAATTCGGCAGTTGGTACGTGAAGTATTGTCAAATTTCACATGTCCAAGCTGTATTGATTGCCCCAAAAAACCTGCCCCTCCTCTTATCTTTTCCATCTCCATTTCTTCCACTGCTTAGGGGCCAAACTTTGCAGCTATCCTTGACCCTCTCTCACACTCTGTAGCCACTCTCTCAGCAAGTCCAGTCAGCTCCATTGTGCATACAGGATGTGACACTTTTCCTGCCACCTCCACGATGGCCATCCTAGTTCAACCACACCTGGAGCTAGCAGCAGCCTCATACCTGATTTCCACCCCCAAGCAGCCAAAAGGAAATTTTGAAAATGTAAGTTAGATGACAGCCCTGTGCTGCTCAAATTCTCCTGTAGCTCCCACCTCATTCAGAGTATAACCTGCAAGTGCACAGTGACAGAGTGGATAGGAGAGGCGGAGTGCATGCCTGGCATTGTGGGTGTGCGCTCCACCTCTCCTATCCACTCTGCTCCAGCAGCAGCCTTGATTTCTTTATACATGCCAAGCACACAGCCTACCTCAGGACCTTTGCACCTGCTTTTCTTTCAGCTGGAGAACTTTGGGCTGCCTCACCTCATACACACATACCCACGTGGCTTTCTTTAAGTTCTTTATGTCTCTGCTAGTATATCAACTTATTATGGAAGCTTCTCACCAACCCGTCTACTGCTCCTCAATGTCACCTACCCTGAGCACTTTCTTTTTTTTCCTTTTATTTGTTTATTTTTATTTTTGAGACAGAGTCTCACTCTGTCAGCAGGCTGGAATTCAGTGGCACGATCTTGGCTCACTGTACCCTCCACCTTCCGGGTTCAAGTGATTCTCCTGTCTCAGCTTCCCAAGTAGCTGGGATTACAGGCTCACACCACCACATCCAGCTAATTTTTGTATTTTTAGTAAAGACGAAGTTTCACCATGTTGGCCAGGATGGTCTCGAACTCCTGACCTCATGATCCGCCCACCTCAGCCACCCAAAGTGCTGGGATTACAGGGGTGAGCCACCACACCTGGCCAGTGCTTTCTTTTTTTCTCCCTGACATGTATCACTATTTGATGCATTCATTGTTTTTTTGTTGTCTGTTCGCCTTAAGATGGAAGCTCATTGCAGGGACTTCATTCTGTTCATTGCTGTATCGCCAGCACCTGCCTAGCATGTGGCAGATCCCCCAAAATATTTTGGAGATCAGAAACATACGCATGGCTGGACCATGGAGAATATAGTAGACAGTGTTAAGCACTGTAGATTTTATTCTAAAACAGTTAGAAGCCATTGGGAAGTTTTTTTTTTATTTTGTTTTTTTGAGACAGTCTTGCTCTCTCACCAAAGCTGAGTGCAGTGGTGCAATCTCAGCTCACTGCAACCTCCACCTCCTGGGCTCAAGTGATCCTCCCACCTTAGCCTCCTGAGTAGCTGGGACTACAGGCATGCACCATCATGCCTGGCTAATTTTTGTATTTTTTGTAGAGACAGGGTTTTGCCATGTTGCCCAGGCTGGTCTTGAACACCTAAGCTCAAGCAATACAACTGCCTTGGCCTCCCAAAGTGCTGGAATTACAGGTGTTAGCCATCACGCCTGGCCCCACTGGGAAGTTTAAAGCAGAGAGAATGTGATCTGCTTTGCACTTTGAATTTGCTGTGGAGAATGACTAGAAGCAGGGGGCCAGAGATGGAACTCAGGGAATGTGCTGGTGGCTTGCACCAGGATGATCCATGGATGTGAAGAGAAGGATGTGAGCAAAGTAATTGGCAGATGAGCTGAGAAGAAGCTGGTGCCCAGGGCCACACAGACTCTTCATATGGCCCCAGCACTCTGTGACTTACCCTCAGCCAGTCCGGGCATCAAGGAGGATCCACTATGCTGGCACTCAGGCAGATGCAGGGAGTTTAGACTCTGAACTCTTCTGCAGATGGGAGTCTGAACTGAGCCATCCACACTTCTCCCTTCATACTCAATGGTAAACATCTTAAGAGCAAGGCTGTGTCTGTTTGCAACACTCTTCACTCCACTCATCACATATATACACTCCTGAAGATGTTCAACACTGTTAGAGGTTGGAGTCTTCAACAGTAAATGCTGAGACAGACTGGAGTGAAAGATGTCCATGAGGAATGAACACCTGTGAAAGGAAGGGGAGGAAGCAGGATGGAGCAGAGGGAAAAGTCGAAATACAATATAGACCTGACAAAGCCCTGGCCCACCTGATAAGGAGCATGGGAGCAAAGAGCACCCATCAGTGTTGGGCTGAAATGGCTAGCTCTATACCACTGAATACAGGCTGCCCAGGAAAGTGTGAGCCAGGCTCTCTGCAGCTGAGGCAGATCCTAGAGGAGCTGACAGCTGAAGATACCTGCTGTATTCCCCCAGCATCTGCACACCATCTTTCCTTGAAGGGTATTTGGGTGATGTGTCTGGGAGTCTACTATGGAGGATATGCAGTTGCTGAGGGCTACTTGAGTGAAGCCTACTGTTCCTCCCTCTATGATGCAAACTTGTACCCAAGAAGAGTTAGCAACAGCTTGGGCTCTTTCTAGGTCTCTGAGCCAACTGGCCTGAATGGAGCAGATGAACTAGACACTTGTCTTGTGCTAAAGCATCTCTTCAAACTCCAAAGAACACTTAAAGATGAGATTCACTGAGAGGGCAAATTCAGAGTCATTTCAGCCTCTGTTATGTTGTGAAAAGATATAGGCCTTGTGATACCAGACAGTCTATTGTTCCAGTCTGATTCTGCCAAACAGCAGCTTATGACCGCAGGCAAGTTGACAAGCTGTCTGGAGGCATTTTCCTTCTTCTGTAGAATGTGTATAATGATACTCAAAAGATAGAGCTGTCTCACTAATCTTGTCTTCTCACTGGCCCACAGGTTTTGTTGAATGAATGAGTACCATTTGTTGTCAGATATTTGCATCCTTATCTCATGCAGGTTACAGCAGTCATAAGCTCCTGGAGGACAGGGTCTTCTATTCACAATCACAGAGATGTGAACAGGAACCACCCCTATTTTACCACTTCTCAGTTGCATGAGATTTGTCTAATTGACACTTCTCCAGCCTGTGTGCGCTGCCATTTTCATGGCTGAAAATGTAGGGCCTGGTCCAGAGTCTGGCCCAGAGTTGGCCTCCAAAACACATTCGTTGCAATGATTGACACTGGCCAGAACACCCTGAGGTTTCACCATCACCCCAACAGTCAACTCATGACATCCTCTGAGAACAAGTCCCAATTTTACCCTGACTTCAGCCCATCTTTCTGGAATCTTATTTGCATGACAGGCTACATGCTGCCCCAGCTGGATTACAAAGTTGATCAAGAGAGGAGCATTTGTCATAGCTCACTGGTTCAGTGGCAATTTAATGTCACCTGGTAAGCCTGTCTAAACCCCTTCCTGTCAGCTCTCTACATTTGCACTCTGTGTGGGGAGATGGAAAGTTCTGGCACCTGCTGCACTAACTCAGGACTGAGGAGGTCAACAAAAGTGCAGGAACCTGAAAGAGTGAAGAGCCATAGTATGGCCCTGAGAGGGACTCACAGACAGTGGGAGCCTCTGAATGGTGATCCAAGAGACAAAAGGTTGAGCTTCTCTCTCATCACTACCATCTGCACTTACAATACTTTTGTGGCAGATAGGACTGAGAATATGGCTGAGATCCCTGCTCTGTCCTCTACATGCAAGACAGACTGGCTATATCCTAAACACCAAGAAGCAGGCTGTTACATAGACTTTTCCAGGCAAGGAAGAGGAAAAGATTTGGGGCTTGTTAACTTATAAACCAGACTGGAAGCTCCTTAAAGGGAGGAACTATGTCTGTCTGGTCACCACTGAATTCTTAACACCAAGCATAATGCCTGGCACATAAGAGACATTCAACATCTGTCCAATCCAAGCCAGGTTGTACATAGACTTTTTTCATCCATCCATCCATCCATCCATTTATCCATCCATCTGAAACCCATTTGCTGAGGGCATACTCTGTCCTTAGTACTGGGTTGAGCTGGGTTTATGGAGACAAAGCTAGCCTCTTACAGCTCACAGCCTAAGCGAGGGAGACAGACATGGGTAACTGATAGTACCACTGGGGACCAAATTTTCTGATAGAGAGGAGCCCTGGGAGCATGAGGTAGATATTCAACTTGTGGGAGGTAGAGAAGGACACACACACACACAAAATTCTGAAGGAAGGGCAGATGAATCAAATAAAGACATGGGTCACCTAGTTCAAAGCTGTGATTTTCTGTTGTCTCTTTATAAAGTTTCTTTGGATGATAACATAAGGATATCTGTAAAATGGCTGGCACGTGCTATTTGCTCTCCTAAACACTGCAGTTACATGATCATGATCACCATCATGATCATCATCCTCCTCACTGTTGTCAACACTGTTTGCTTTGCAGGGAAGGTAGAGGAGAGTACCTGTGTCTTGCTGGGTTTTGCTGCGCATTTACACCATCCTGTCCCGTTTACGCTTAGGGCCAGGCCTCTCAGTTCCCTCAAAGTTTAGAAGGTCTGGGAGGAAGCAGTGACCTGGATAAGGTGGAGGAAAGCTTCCAGGGTCCACCAGGGGATCCTGAGGATCTACAGGAGCTGAGAGGATAGTGAGACAATTTGCTTGACTTTTGACCTTTCTTCCTGGGTCTTCCCCTCTTCAGTGACAGTCGGGCCTTGTGCCATCCACCAGGTGAGAACACGGCATTTCCCTCCTCTGGAAGATACAGCATCAAGGTGCCATCCTGTAAGGAGAGACCAGCCCTCACCAGACAATAAAACCTCCTGAGTCATTAATCTTGGACTTCTCAGACTCCAGAACTGTTAGAAAATAAATTTTTGTTCTTTATAAATTACCCAGTCTCAGATATTTTGTTATACCTGCACAAAATTAATTAAGACAGAAATTAGTCTTAGCATACTTGAGAGAAGTGAAGAGGGAATTCAGCTCTGGTATGGACCTATGATTTCATGGAGGGGAGCTAGGGGACACCAGTACTGGCTTTGGGAAGCACACTTTGTTCAGGGCACTGGACAAATGCCTATCAATCCAGGCTCCCCTGAAGGCTCCTGATTCTGAGTCCTGTCCTCATAGTAGATAGGAGACACTGAAGGCATTCACATGTGGGGAGACTGAACAGGAGCTCCAACATTCAGACTTCCATCATACCACACATCCTCAGCCTCAACATGGTATGAACCACGGCCAACACACCACTGTTTTTTTTTGTTGTTGTTGCAAGGTGACCAGTTTAGATTGGTGTTCAGAAAGGGAGGTTTCTAACTGAACCAAATGCCAACCAACAACACTCAACCTTCTAATCGGGAGACAATTCAGTGGTGAGTGAGTACTCCCAGGACTGGCTGTATGCTAGTTACATGCAAAATAGAATCTAATAGATCTAATCAAATAATTCAAATAAATTTATTTGTGCTTAATTAGGAACAGAAGGGCTATAGTGTTCAACATCTCTATTCTCCTGGCATTTGGCTTCTAAAAATCACTGCTATAGCCTATGTGACTCCAAAATATGATTTTTTTTTTACAAACTTGATCTCTCTCTCTCTCTCTCTGTGCGTGTGTGTGTATGTGTGTGTGTGTGCGTGTGTGTGTATGTGTGTGTGTGTGTGTGTGTGTGTGTTACAAATTATTTGGGGGTTTATAACCACATTTGATATAAATTACCACATTGCTAGAATTTACACTTTTGGTTTAAAAAGCATAAAGGGAAGTGATTCAACACCTAACTTCTCTGCAGTGTAGAAAATTATTGAGTGAAAAGGGTCTGGCTGATTGGAAATGATATTCCCCTGACAAAAATCCACTATGTTTCTCTCTTTCATATGCATGTGAACCTATGTTCTCTCATATTCTCTTGCTGTCTCTCATATGTGTGGTAGGAGGTATAACAAGAGGGTTTTCTGGAATGTTCTGGAGCTTAAGGAACTTGTTTCCATTATTCAGGCTTTTAGAGGTGGTAACAAAACAAAATACTACTTGATTTTGAGTGTGTCTCTGATAAAGAGACATTGATTGTATCTTGTAAATGAATCTCTTCCAGATCTATACAGTCTAGTGAGTGTTACTCATTTCTAAGTAGTCATGCTGGAAGGCTGTGCACCTGTTCCAGAGGTGTTTTAGTTGCTCTAAACAAGCCATTGAGCAACTCTCACTCTTCTTTTAAGATGATCTTCAGGGTCATATACAAGAAATTTATCCTCATTACCCTCTCATCATTGTGCAGGAGAGCAAGCAGAGTGGTGAGACAGTATAGTTCAAGGTATTCATCCATCAGGTAAATTCCTAATGATCGTGGGCTACTTTCCAACATTTAAATCCCTCCTTCCAAGACAACAATTTGACCTCATGAAGGAGGTATAAAAACTATGTGTCATAAGCTTGGGAAGTAACTTTTGTTTGTTTGGTTGGTTGGTTTTCTTTCCAACTCTTATTTTAGGTTCAAAGTATAAATGTGCAGGTTTGTTTCATGGGTAAATTGCATGTAGTGGGGTCTTGGTATACAGATAATTTTGTCACTCAGGTAATCAGTATAAAACCCAATAGATAGTTTTTCAATCCTCATCCTCTTCCTACCCTCCACCCTCAAGTAGGCCTCAGTGTCTAATTTTTCCCTTTTTTGTGTCCATGTACACTCAATGTTTAGCTCCTACTTATAAGTGAGAACATGTAATATTTGGTTTTATATTCCTGTGTTAATTCACTCAGGATAATGACCTCCAGCTTCATCTATGTTGCTTCCAAGAACAAGATTTCATTCATTTTTATGGCTGCATAGTATTCTGTGGTGTATATGCACCGCATTTTCTTTATCTAATCCTTTATTGATGGACAGTTAGATTGATTCCATGTCTTTACTATTGTGACTAGTACTGTGATGAACATATATGTGCCTGTCTCTTTATGACAGAATAATTTATATTCCTTTAGGTATGTACCTAGTAATGGGATTGCTGGGTCAAATTGTAATTCTAAGTTCTCTGAGAAATCTCTAGACTGATTTCCACTGAATTAATTTACTATTGACTGAAATTAATGACTAAATTAATTTACATTCCCACTAGTAGTGTATAAGCATTCCCTTTTTGCCACAACTTCGCCAGCATGTGCTATTTATTGATTTATTTAATAGTAGCTATTCTGATTGGTGTGAGATGGTATCTCATTGTGGTTTTAGTTTGCATTTCCCTAATAATTAGTGAAATTGAACTTTTTTTCATATTCTTGTTGGCCATGTGTATATCTTCTTTTAAGAAGGGTTTGCTCATGTATTTTACCCATTTTTAAATGGGTCTGTTTGTTTTTTGCTTGTTGATTTATTTAAGTTCCTTATAGATTCTGGATGTTAGACATTTGTTGGGGTCTTTTGTGGTTCTAGATGAATTTCAGGACTGTTTTGGCCATTTCTTAAAAAATGACATTTGAGAAAGAGTACTCAGGGAGGAGGATCCAAGATGGCCAAATAGTAACAGCTCCGGAGTGCAGATTCCAGAAAGAACAATGCAGAGGGTGAGTGCTCATTGCATTTCCAAACAAGTCTTTACTGCCCACAGACCAGGAGATTCCTGGGCCAAAAAGCACCACGAGTTTTCAGCAAGGCTAGTGCTGTGGGTTGGCACACATAAACTCAAACAAATCTGGGCAGCTGTTTCAACTGCCACCTGGAACACCTGGGAGACAGAGCCACCCATTCAACTGAAATGGAGGGGGCTGAGACAGGGAGCCAGGCGATCTGGCTTGGCAAGTACCACCCCCACAAAACAAGCGATCTGAAATGCTCTGGATTGAGAGTTTTGTAGCAAGCGCAGCTGGACCCAGGACGGTCTAGCTCAGTGGGGGAAAGGGCATCCACCACTACTGAGGCAGTCTGCCAATACTGGGGCAGTTCACACAGCAGTTGGGCAGAGCCTGCAGCAGCTCAGCAACACCTCTGCCGTCAGACTGTGACTAGACTACTCTGTGCAGGGCAGGGCAGGGCTTCTCTGAAAAGAGGCAGCAGCATGTCAGGAACTTATAAATAAAGGTGATCTTCCTAGGTAAGAGCACCTGGGAAAAGAGGAGGTTATGAGTTCCACTGCAATAGACTTAAAGGTACCTGCCCAGCAGCTCTGCATGGAACAACGGAGCTCCCAGCACAGCACTTGAGCTCCTATAAGGGACAGACTGTCTCCTCAAGCAGCTCCCCAACCCCTGTGTACCCAAAGAGACACTTCATAAAGGAGAGCTCAGGCTGACATCTGCCAGGTATCCTTCTGGGGTGAAGATAACAGAAAAAGAAACTAGCAGCAACCTTTACTGTTCTGCAGCCCCCAAGGGTGATCCCCAGGCAAGCAGGGTCTGGAGTGGCCCTCCAGCAGTCCTGCAGCATAGTGGCCTGACTGTTAGGGAGAAAACTAAGAAACAGAAAGAAATAGCTTCAATGTCAACAAAAAGGACATCCATTCAGAGACTCCATCCAAAAGTCATAAACTACAAAAACCACAGATAGATGAAGCCACTAAGATGGGAAGAAACCAGCACAAAAAGGTGAAAACACCAAAAACCAGAAAGCCTCTCCTCCTCCAAAGGATCACAACTCCTCACCAGCTAGGGATCATAGATGGATAGAAAATGAATCTGATGAATTGACAGAAACAGGCTTCAGAAGGTGGGTAATGACAAACTTCTCTGAGCTAAAACAACATGTGCTAACACAATGCAAAAGAAACTAAGAATCTAGAAAAAAGGTTAGCTGAGATGCTAACTAGAATAAACAGCTTATAGAAGAATACAAATGACTGGATGGAGCTGCAAAACACAGCATGAGAACTTCGTGAAGCATACACAAGTTTCAATAGCCGAATCGACCAAGCAGAAGAAAGGATATCAGAGATTGAAGATCAACTCAATGAAATAAAATGAGAAGGCTAGAATGAAGAAAAAAGAGTAAAAAGAAATGAACAAAGCCTCCAAGAAATATGGGATTATGTGAAAAGACCCACATAATATGTTTGATAGGTGTACCTGAATGTGATGGAGAGAATGAATCCAAGCTGGAAAACACTCTTCAGGATATTATCCAGGAGAACTTCCCCAAACTAGCAAGGCAGGCCACCATACAAGTCCAGGAAATACAGAGAACACCACAAAGATACTCCTCAAGAAGAGCAACTCCAAGGCACGTAATCATCAGATTCACCAGCATTGAAATGAAGGAAAAAATGCTAAGGGCAGCCAGAGAGAAAGATTGGGTGACCCACAAACGGAAGCCCATCAGACTCACAGCAGATCTCTCCACAGAAACCCTACAAGCCAGATGAGAGTTGGGGCCAATATTCAACATCCTTAAAGAAAAGAACTTTCAACCTAGAATTTCACATCCAGCCAAACTAAGCTTCATAAGTGAAGGAGAAATAAAATCCTTTATGAACAAGCAATTGCTGAGAGATTTCATCACCACCAGGCCTGGTGGGAAGAGCTCTTGAAAGAAGCACTAAAAATAGAAAGGAACAACCAGTACCAGCCACTCCAAAAACATACCAAATGGTAAAGACCATTGACATAATGAAGAAAATGTATCAACTAATGGGCAAAACTTCCAGCTAGTATCAAAATGGCAGGATCAAATTCACACATAACAATATTAACCACAAATGTAAATGGCCTAAATGCCCCAATCAAAAGACACAGACTGGCAAATTGAATTAAAAATCAAGACCCATTGGTGTGTTGTATTCAGGAAACCCATCTCATGTGCAAGGACACACACAAGCTAAAAATAAAGGGATGGAGGAAGATTTATCAAGCAAATGGAGAGCAAAAAAAAGCAGGAGTTGCAATCCTAGTCTCTGATAAAACAGACTTTAAATCAACAAAGATCAAAAGAGACAAAGAAGGGCATTACATAATGGTAAAAGGATCAATGCAACAAGAAGAGCTAAGGATCCTAAATACATATGCACCCAATACAGGAGCACCCAGGTACATAAAGCAAGTTCTTAATGACTTACAAAGAGACTTTGACTCCCACACAATAATAGTGGGAGACTTTAACACTCTTCTGTCAATATTAGACAGATCAATGAGACAGCAAATTAACAAGGATATCCAGAACTTGAACTCAGAACTGGACCAAGCGGACCTAATAGACATCTATAGAAATCTCCACCCCAAATCCACAGAATATACATTCTTTTCAGCACCACATTGCACCTATTCTAAAATCAACCACATAGTTGGAAGTAAATCACTCCTCAGTAAATGCAAAAGAACAGAAATCATAACAATCTCTCAGACCACAGGGCAATCAAATTAGAACTTAGAATTAAGAAACTACCTCAGAACGGCACAACTTCATGGAAGCTGAACAACCTGCTCCTGAATGTCAACTGGATAAATAATGGAACGAAGCCAGAATAAAGATATTCTTTGAAACCAATGAGAATGAAGACACAATGTACCAGAATCTCTGGTACACATTTAAAGCAGTGTCTAGAGGGAAATTTATAGCAATGAATGCCAACCAGAGAAGCAAGAAAAGGTCTAAAATCAATACACTATCATCAAAATTGAAAGAGCTAGAGGAGCAAGATATCAAAAGCTAGCAGAAGACAAGAAATAACTAACATCAGACCACAACTGAAGGAGCTAGAGACACAAAAAACCCTTCAAAAAATTAATAAATCCAGGAGCTAATTTTTTGAAAAGATGAACAAAATAGACCACTAGCCAGATTAATAAAAAAGAAAAGGGAGAAGAATCAAATAGATGCAATAAAAAACAAAAAAGGGCATATCAGCACTGATTCCACAGAAATACAAACTACCATCAGAGATTACTACAAATAACTCTATGTACATAAGCCAGTAAACCAGGAAGAAATGTATAAATTCCCGGACACTTGCACCCTCCCAAGCCTAAACCAGGAAGAAGTTGAAACCTTGAACAGACCAATAACAAGGGCTGAATTTGAGGCAGCAATTAATAGCCTA
>PVKP010033864.1:0-24690 GCA_004027715.1 Plecturocebus donacophilus | reverse complement strand
GTTCTTAGTTTCTTTGCATTGGGTTAGAACATGTTCTTTTAGCTCACAGAAGTTTCTTATTATCCACCTTCTGAAGCCTGATTCTGTGAGTTCGTCGCACTCATCCTCCGTCAAGCCTTGTTCTCTTGCTGATGAGGAGCTGCGATCCTCTGTAGGAGGAGAGGCATTCTGATTTCAGGTGTTCTCAGCCTTTTTGCACTGGTTTCTTCCCATTTTTGTGGATTTATCCACCTGTCATCTTTGTAATTGCCAACTTTCAGATTGGGTCTCTGAGTGGATGTCCGGCTTGTTGGTGATGAAGTTTTTTCTGTTTCTTAGTTTTCCTTCGGCAGATGCCCTTTCCCCACAGAGTTGGGCCTTCCCGGGTTCAGCTGTGCTTGCTGTGTTTCCTGGGTTCAGCTGTGCTTGCTCTCAGTCCTCAGCGCTTCCAATTGCTCTTCTCCTTGTGGGGATGGGACCAGCGGAGCCCAACTAAAAGGGCACCCAGTCCCATATACTCCGCACTGAGAAGCGCCGCGCTGGCCAAAAGAGTCGCACTAGCGACCCGTGTGGCTCCTTCGCTGGGAATCTCCCAGTTTGTGGGCAGCAAATATTCATCTGCAATTGTGGCATCCACTCACTGTCTGTGCTTTCACTGGGCTCTACAATCCTGAGCTGCTGCTAAGTGGCCATCTTGGATCTCTCTCCACCCAGTGATGAAGTTTTTTCTGTTTCTTAGTTTTCCTTTGGCGGAAGCCCGTTCCCCACAGAGCCGGACCTTCCCGGGTTCGCTGTGCTAGCTGTGAAACTCTCAGTCCTCATCGCTTCCAATTGTTGTTTTCCTTGTGGGGATGGGACCAGCTGAGCCCGTCCATCCTGTATACTCTGCACCAAGAAGCGCTGCACAGGGGCACTGGCAAAACTGCTGCGCCGGCCAAAAGAGTCGCGCTAGTGACCCATTTGGCTCCTCTGCCAGGAATCTCCCAGTCTGTGGGCAACAAAAATTCATCGGAAAGTGTGGCATCCACTCGTTCTCTGCACTTTCACTGGGAGCTGCATTCCTGAGCTGTTGCTAATCAGCCATCTTGGATCTCTCTCCCCAAGATAAAGTTCTTTCAGCATTGTGTACATTGAGGCTGTTGGCATTTCTGTTCTAATTTTTAAAAAGGTGTACCTCCTGTGAAACAAACAGAAATGACTTGGCTTACTCTGTAAATGTAGCTGGACATGGTACATTTCATGTGTAGAGGAGTCTCGTTGAAGAAGACCCAGCTGCACTGAGCTGGATAAGAAAGGGCAGTGTGATGTTATATTAATACATTTCTAACATCTCATATTTGTAAAGTACTTCAAAGATATTGTTTATAGGAGTGCTACAAAAAGTTTTGGAAGCATTGGTAACAAAAGCCTCATGAAGTATATGTATGTGTATATATGTATGTATTTATTCCAGATTTTATTTTATGTCTATAAGATTTTGGCCTTCAGTTTCTTTGTATTTAAAATAGCCATAAGATCTTGTTGTCTTGAACTATGCTTCATATAACTTTCATGTCTGAATTTGTATTTCTTAAAGGAGAATATCCTTTTAAAAATAATTTCAAAAATCTCAAAGGCTAATATTGACATTGGGGAAATAGCTACAAGTCAGCAAGAAAAAAATCACAAAGAAAAAATGAATAAGGGAAAATAGTAATTTCTTATAGAAAAATAATAAATGTCCAATGCAGCATGTGAAAAAAATGTTCATTTACCCTTATAATAAAAAAAAACAATGGAATTGAATTTGAAAAGATTAAGGATATATAAAGATATAAACATTGAAAATAATTGTCAGTGCTACAATAATAATGGCTAACATTTATTGAGTACTTACTATGTGCTAGATGTAGTACTTAGTGTTTTACCTTTACTAATGCACTTAGTCATAATAAAAAACATTTGTGGTAGATATTGTCAACTCTAACTTTACAGATGAAGAAACTGAAGCAGAATGATAATGAATAATTGCCCAAGGATATATAGCTAGAAAGACACAAGCCCAGAGGGCTTGATACAATAAACATACATACTACACTGGTTTGTGATCTCTTAGGTGGATAGTTACTGCCACCATTGGCTATTAGGAGTGTATGTTGGTACAAATGTACTAGAAATCAATATTGGGCTCAGTTTAGGCTATGGAACATCTGGTTCAGCTCTGCAGCAGATAATCATCTATGCTTCTCTTGCCTAGAAAACCTCTTTACATCCTTTTTGCTTCCCTAAATATTACTACTATAACTCCAACTTAAAATTTTACATCCTGTGTCAACATAACATCTGCTGAAGAATTTACTCACCTCATTATTGTTAGCTGTCATAGTTCAAATCAGTTTTATCTTAGAATATCAGTCTATTTCAGCTCAATCACCCACAGAGAATACATATTTTGTTTTGAATAAATAAAATTATTACTGTGCAGATATAGAACCTTAAGTCATAACCAGTCATGTACATTTACACTGAATTATTTATTATCTCTTGAGGCATCCAATGAATGAGAGACATTGAGAAATGTCTCTGTAATGGAGGAGTAAGATAAAGTCAACACATGAGGTGCTGTCTTGGGAAAGATAAGCCTATAGGAGATGTGATTAAGAGTCTAGGCATTCAGAGGTACAATACGGGAGCAATAGGCCTTTGGAACTACAACCAGGAGGAGAAAAGATGCCCAGTGGGCTGAAATGACCACCATTAGAAGAGATGTGACTATACCAAAGCCATTCTTTACAACTGTGTCCAGAGCTCTTGCCTGCATGATCCTATGGGGTTGATAACTCAGAAAAAGGAGTCTGCTTCGGGATAGCATGTTTACAATGTGTCCCTATGTAAAATCTTGATTAGACAATCTTAATTATCAACACTTTTTCTGCACAAAAAAGCCTGTTCCTTAGACCAAATGCACCGTAAGTTATGAGTCATTCCCTAAAGCTGTGCCAGCTTCTTTCCTACTCAGGAAGGTGTATCATACACTTTTTCAAGCTGCACATTGTCCTCATCCCATCTTCCTAACATACACCACCACCCTTAGGTGTGTCCCTGACATATGTACCCAGAGAATGCCTTATCTAGATTAAAAGAAGGAACTTGAAAAAAAAAATCTGATACCATCTGCTTTGCAAATCAGGAACTCCCAAAATTTAAAACAAAACAAAACAGATTTGTCTGGAGGGGGAGCATGTTCCTTGCTATCAGCTGCTAAAGTCCTTCAAGACAGATGCGAACTGATCTGATCTCCTCTCCAGCCTCCCACCCACCGTCTGGCACTCCCATTCCTTTCAGTGCACCGCCATTGTTTTAAACGGAAATGTAGCCCCTGCTACTTTATTTCTAGATTTATAAACAGTGCACAAGAATATTCTCATGGGCTATGCTTATTTAAATATGATATGCTTTATTTTAAAATGGCTGTGTTAAATTATCATCCCTGTAATGGAGACAGTTCAAGGCAAGAAGAATTTCTGAGTTTTTCACGTAAAAGGGTTTAGTTAGCTGTAGCTGGAGAAAGCCACACTACTGTTTAATTCTAAAGCCCACTGAGAGGCATTTATCTAAGAGGAGAAGGATTAAGAATAGGAATATGTTTGGGCACTCAAAAAAAAAAAAAAAGCAGCTTCTGCATATTGAAAACAACACAGCAAAAAGATTGATTTGGAAAGTAAGGCTGAATCAGATTAAATAAATTTAAAACTTTGTTAGAAAATTAAATAGTAATTAGAGTCAATTAATAGTCATAAAATAGTCTAAAATTCAAAATATGTGGATTTTGGTAAATTAAAATTGTTGAACTACAAAAGCCCAAAACTATTATTATGGTAAAATTAAGAAAGAAGATTTTTTTTTTTTGTATTTAGAAATGCCTTTTCCTTTGCACTATTGATTTATTTTATCTAGCACATAAATTAACTGATATATTTATTACTTTATATTCCAATTTTATTTGCATGCTGGCAAAGCATTTCCTTTGGAGTCTTTATTTTTTCCCATTTTTAAACCACCACGGTTAGTTTAAGTGCACAAGAATTTAAAATGTTGCAGAGGAACAGAAAATCAAATATCATATGTTCTCACTTGTAAGTGGGAGCTAAACGTTGAGTACCATGGTCATAAAGATGGGAACTGTACTTTCTTGGTAGTGATAACTGGACCATATACTTTTTGAAAATGGGTTTCATAGACATTGTAAACTGCTAGATGTGGAAGGGAAAGAGAAGAACATGAGTTGAAAAACTACCTATGGGGTATTATGCTCACTACCTGGGTGTTGGTATCTGTACTCCAAACCTCAGCATTATACAATATACCCATGTAAAAAACCTGCACATGCACCCCCTGTATCTAAAATAAAATTTAAAATTATAAAAAAAGTTACATATGTTGAGAAAGCTTTCAAAAAGAAGGTAGACATATCTGAATTGGGGATGCTCCTCTTTCTGCTGTTAATAGCTCTCTACTTTTCATGGGATGCAAGTTGTTATGGTGAAGGGAAGGTGGCTGAAACTGGAAAGAGATATAGTGTATTGATAATGGATACTTTTTTTTTAAGTGATACATAATTTGTCAAAGTATGTTTTTTAAAAATAAGTTTGATTCATTGAATTGCCTATTCACTTTATAGGGGCAGTAAAATCTCCCAAGTTATTACAAGTCAAATTGGTCCTTATCACCTTAATGCTTTTCTGGTAATGTTAGGGACAATGACTAATGAAGGACATCTCATTTGAAAACATATACTCCCTCCATGTTGAGCTTATGTCTAGTACCAAAGCCTTCAAAGAATCAAATTTCCCGACACTGAAGCTCAGCCAAAACACACTTCCTGGGACTGAACTGCTAGGATTACTAGTAGACTGTCACCAAGAATGGCCTTTCCCGCTTTGATCAAATAATCTTCTCTACCACCTGTTATATATCTCACAAGCAAATTTCCTGTTTTGTTCTTCAGATTCATACTTCTGAATATCTGACTAACTAGAGAAGTGGAAGTAGTGGCCTGTAAGACCTTATCTTCTTTCTTGTATAAACTGCAATGATTTGTACTTCATAAATTATTGATAAAACCAACCTTACTACACTGGTAGTGATGACTGGGCCATGTGCTGACAAGACAGTTGAAGCTAAGCATGTTGTGGTTGAGCATAAGGGAGGCCAGCAGCCTCTGAGATGAACTGGTATGATCTATTCACTTCATTCATTCATTCATTCATTCACTCCTACATTCAATAAATATTTTTTGAGGGCACATCAGGTTACAGGTTAGAGGTTAGTGAGGAAGCAGGCATACTCATAATAAAATAATCACATAAACAAGGGAGTAATTGTAATGTTGACATATGCTGTGATAGGGCAGTACATAATATTCTGAGAGCCTGTAATTGGGACATTTACTAGTTCAGGGAAAGCTTGGCTGGAAATGTCAAACCTGATCTGAATATGAAGGCTGAATCATGTTAACTAGGCAACAGAGAAGGAAGAACAGGAACAAATGCTCTTTGTTAGGTAAACAAAAGAAGATGGTCTTTCTAGCTCAGTTTTTGTCTCAGAGATACTGAAGGTTTTCTCTCTTCTCTTTGGAACTTGATATTCCCAGCAATGGGAATGCTGAGACTGTTAGTGACTAATGAGGTGACCACTCATGATTCTTTATATTTCTTTGTGTTAATACATCATTATCAAAAGTTATTGGCACGTATCTCTTCTGTGAGATGCTAAGGCATAGCACAGACTTAATAGTACTTTAATAGTGAAACCAGCTTCTCAGCAACCTGTCTTGTTTTTATTTCCATATTCTCATCCTGGGTCTTCCTGAGACCACAGACCTGGCTGGATCCTTGATCCTGGTCTCCTGTGAAGCCAGTACCTAGAAGGGAGTAGAGGGGAACAGACTGGGTAAAATGCTGACTACAAGCACAGTGGCCTAACACGAAAATGGGTTTGATCCACTTTCCTATTGCTCTAGCCTCAATGGTGATTTCTACTTTTGCTGAAGTGACAAAAACATTGGTGTAATAATATAACATACTGGGTGACAGCAGCCTGAGGAATACATGTAGACTTAGGAAAGCTGGGTAAAATACCAAATTCACACATGTAGAAGAAACGTACTAAGGAAGATGTGAGTCTAGACAAAGGCAAAGACTGGAAAATTGGCACCTTTGCAAATTATATTTGGCTTATGATAGCTATAGTCAACATAAGGAAAATGTAAGTTATGTTGTGTCTTTTCTTTAGAGCACTAGTGAGCAAGCTCAGGCCAGGACCTGCTTTTCAGGATGGCTCTGCTACAGAAACATGGTAGTACTGTTTAATTTGTGATTGCCTTTTAGGTGAAGATTCTGCATTGTTTTAAATAAGGTTTGACAAAAATAAGCACTGTTATACCAGGAGTCTTTTTTCACAAGAAGAGAGTCTAATGTGTTCCTATACATTGCATATTTCAGAATGACATGGGTCTTTATGGCTTCTTAATTTTTTAATTGGCTTGTCTTCTAAGCTTTACTTCTAAACATGAGGACATTTTAGAAGAAAAGCAGAATTTAAAATAAGTTTAATATGTTTTTAAGTTAATATTTAGAATTGTAAAGAGTTTTTTAATCAATGTATAAGATTATAAATTTAAAAAGGGTAGTCTCTTCTCAAACTTTCTTGCCCTGATCTACATCCTTGAGTGTTATTGCTAATAATTTGTTATTGCTAATAATTACCAAGTGTCAGCTATCATTATTACTATCATTATTACTAATTACCAGGTGTTAGCTATCATTATTACTATAAGTGTTAGCTATCATTATTACTATCTTTCTATACAATCATACAAAGATATATAGGTGTTTATATACACCTTTACACACACAGAGTCATACATTTTTAAGCCCAGGTGATTACATTGTGTATTTTGAAAATTTTGGTTTTTTTCCTCTTGACAACATACTCTGGACCTTCTTTCATATTAGACTATATATATATATATATAATTGATTCTGTTTATAGTGATTATACAGTATTGGCAGTTGATGGACATTCAGGTACTTCAAATTTTTGACTACTAAAAAATACTGCAATGAACATCACTTGTCTCTTTACTTTTGCATACTTATGTCAGAATTTCTTTAGTATGCATTCCTAGAAGTAGAATTGCTGGGTCAAATGTTCAGCATTTAAGAAATCTTGATAGTGCAGGGCGCGGTGGCTCATGCCTGTAATCCCAGCACTTCGGGAGGTCGAGGCAGGCAGATCACTTGAGGTCAGGAGTTTGAGACCAGTCTGGCCAACATGGTGAAACCCTGTCTCTACTAAAAATAAAAAAATTAGCCCAGCGTGGTGGTGGGTGCCTGTAGTTCCAGCTACTCAGGAGGCTGAGGCAGGAGAATCACTTGAACCCAGGAGGCGGAGGTTCAGTGAGCTGACATTGCGCCACTGCACTCCAGCCTCAACGACAGAGCGAGACTCTGTCTCAAAAAAAAAAAAAAATCTTGATAAATAGTAAGGATCGAACTTGATAGCTTGAGAGATGAGGAAGTGTTTCCTTGACTCTTCTCTCCCCACAAAAAGGAATGTATTCATCATAATTGACGAGAGCCATGTTCTAGGGTAGGGTTCCTGAAGATAAATTGCTATATAAAGGAGCCAGTCAGTTCTGCTTGGTACAAGACTTTGAATTTAAATTAAAATCCAGAGGAGAATGTTAAATTTATTATTACTCAAGCTGTTGTAAAACTTCTTCCCAAATATTAAAAAAAGTAATTTGATTTGTTTTCCTAGTCCAATTTAAATGGTGTCATCTTTACAACCCTGAAGAAGATTGAGTCTCATAACTGACCTTCCTGTTGGTCAACTCCAGCTCCCTCTTTTTTATTGAATCGTTTTTCTCTTGTTGTTTCTCTCATATGCCATAATAAGTAGGACTTTGCTTACTTACTGCTGGAAGTCCTAGACTACTCTTTATAGTTCTACTTTTACCAGCTTCAGTGACTTCTTAAAAATTCCGTAATGATAAAACAAGAGACCTTTTGTAAAAGGAAAGGAAAGAAAACAATGTTATCTTTTTTATGCAGTCTGTATTAAGTTTTCTTATCTACAATTACCCAAGTAAAGTCAGTGACCTTGGTTTATTCCTTCTAGACCTGATTTTAACAGGTCTGGCTTTCTTGTTAAAACCAGAATGATATGTTGCTTCTATGTATATGTAGCTGAAACACAGAAACTGGTTGTTAGTTACCTCATCAATTTCATGTTAATGTCTATCGTTTTTTTCACTCACCTTTAGCTCTCTATAAGAGTTACTAATTCCTTGGTTTCTGCCTTATACTGAATATGTTCCTGCTAAGTGTATATTCCTTTAGTTGTATATATATTTTTTAGTTTATACTACTATAAAAGTAACACCTTTATTGTAAACTACTTAGAAAGTATATAAATGATAAATTTAAGAAGTAACACAACTCTACTCCTCCAAAAGATAGACTTAATATGTGTATTTTTTTAGGCTTTTAGTTTTTTTATTGACATAATTTAAATCATCATGTGTATAATATTTTTATCTTTATATAGTTCACTTCTTGCTCTTTATATTTATAATTGTAAGATAGACATAACATAAAATATATCCTTTACAGCATTTTTAAAACTATAGTTCAGTAGCGTTATGTATACACACCTTTTTGTGCAACCATTACTACCATCTGGCCATAGAAACATTTTCATTTTGTAAAACTGAAACTCTGTACCCATTAAACAGTAACTTTCCATTTCCCTTGCCCCTCAGAACCTGCCAACTAACATTCTGCTTATTATCATCATGAGTTTGATTATTCTAGGTACCTCATATAAATGGAATAATACAGTATTTTTCATTTGTATCTGACTTATTTTACTTAGCAAAATATCATCAAGATTCATCCATGTTGTAGCAAACGTCAGAATTTCTTTCCTTTTTTAAGACAGAGTAATATCCATTGTTTGTATATATATCATTTTGTTTAGCTATTATCTGTCAGTGGACATTTGGCTTGCTTCCACTTTCTGGCACTTGTAAATATAAGGTACAAATATCCCTTTAAATCCCACATTTTAATTCTGTTGGGCATATACTTAGCAGTAATTTTTGAGGAACCGTCACACTGTTTTTCATAAAGGCTGCATCATTTTACATTTGCAACAGGATATAAGGTTTCAATTTATCTATGTCCTTACCCACGTGTTTCTCTTTTGTCTTTGTAGTAGTGATCCCAATGAATTTGAGGTGATATTTCATTGTAATTTTGATTTGCATTTACCTAATGACTAGTAATGTTGATCTTTTTATGTTCCTATTGATTGTTTGTATATCTTCTTTGTAGAAATGCCTAATCAAAAATTTTGCCAATTTTTAAACTGGGTTCTCTGTTATTCTGTTGTTTATTTTTGTTGTTGTGTTATAGAAGTTCCTTTTATATCTTATATATCTCGATATTAACCTCCATCAGATAAATAGGTTGAAAATATTTTCTCCCATTCCATGGGTTACCTTTTTAATTCTGTTGACTGTGTCTGTTATTTGATGTAAATAATTTAAAAATTATGATGTAGACCAATTTATCTATTTTTTTCTTTTATTGCTTGTGTTTTTAGTGTCATATTCAGCAAATCACTGCCAAATCCAATGTCATGAAGATTTTTTCCCATGTTTTCTTCTCAGAGTTTTATATAGTTTTATCTTTTAAATTTAGGTCTTTGACCCATTTTGAGTTAATTTTTACATATGATGTATGGTGAGGTTCCAACTTTATTCTTTTGCATGTGGATATCAAATTTTCTCAGCACCATTTGTTAAAAAGACTGTTCTTTCCACATACAATGGCTTTGATACATTTGTTAAAAATCATTTGACCATATTTGTAAGGAATTATTTTTGGGCTCTGTATTTCATTTCATTGGTCTATATTTCTGTCTTTATGGCAGTACCACACTATTTTGATTACTGTAACACTGTAGTAAGTTTTGAAATCAGGAAATGTAAGACTTCCAACTTTGTTCTTCTGTTTCAGGATTGTTTTGGCAATTCAGGGTCTCTTCAGAGTCCATAAGAATTTGAAAATGGATTTTTGTCTTTCTTGAAAAAAACAGTCATTTTGATATGTGATATTTTGCTTCTTAGTAATAATTAGGCATGTGGACACACGGAAAGATGAGGAGAGTAGAATTTATTAAAGAGAAGGTTTCAGTGAAAAAAAAGGTGTCCTTCCAACAGGCTCCCACCTCACAAATTGATTGCCAGGCCACCATACGTGGGCGCAAGCATGCATGCGTGCACACACACAGACACACACAACTGGAGACTAGGCTCCTGCAGAGGCACAAATCCCCAGTAGTTCCACCTCATTCCCACAGTGCTCAGGTGGGCCCCTAGTCAGTTGTGTGTATGCTCAGATAAGGCCCTGGGCAGGTTCCCTCATCTGCACAAAAGCATCTGATGTAAACACTTGTGGGTTGAATCAGAGATCCTCTGGGAATCCCCCTTTATCTGCCTCCTGCATCTATCAATTGGTATTTTGACACAGATTGCATTGAATCTGTATGTCACATTGGATATTGACATTTTAACAATATTAAGTCTTTCAATCCATGAACATGAGATATCATTCCATTTATGTGTGTCTTCTTTAGTATCTTTCAGCAACATTTTTGTAGTTTTTGGTATACAGATCTTTTATCTCCTTGGTTAAGTTTATTTGTAAGTATTTTATTATTTCTGATGCTACTGTCAAATAGTTTTCTTAATTTCCCTTTCAGATTGTTCATTGTTATTGTATAGAAATACAATTGAATTTTGTATCTTTTGTATCATTTCAGTGATTTTTGTATCCTGCAACTCTGCTTGTTTATTAGTTATTGCATTTGTGTGTAATTGTTAGTGTTTTCTATATATATAGCATCGTGTTATCTATAAATAGAGACACTTCATATAATTTTTAATGGTATATAACGTTTTATAATAGGGTAAATCATGATTGATTTAACCACAAAGCTATGTTTGGAATCTAAGACTTAAAGTATTCTTGTAATAAATTATGCCTTGATGTCAATTTCTTCAAATTAATAAATTCTTTAGAGAAGTTTTAGGTTCACAGCAAAATTGAGTGAAAAGTACAGAGTTCCCATACACTGTTATTCCTCTATCCACATAACCTCCCCACTACCATCCTCCACCAGAGTGCAGATGCATTTGTTATGATTGATGAATCTACATTGACACATCATTATCACCCAAAGTCCATAGTTTGCGTTAGGGTCCATTTTGGTGTGTATTCTATGGTTTGAAAAAATGTGTAATGACATATATACACCATTGTAGTATTGTACAGAACAATTTTAGTGCCCTAAAACTTGTCTGTGCTTTGCCTATTCATCTTCCTCCCTCTTGCCCCTGGAGACCATTAATTTTTTGCCTCTACTGTTTGATGTTCCTAGAATTTCATATTGTTGGACTCATACAGTATGTACTCTTAAGAATAGCTTCATCACTTAGTAATATATATTTAAGTTTCCTTGATGTCCTTTTTATGGCTTGATAGCTCGTTTCTTCTCTGTGTTGAATATTCCGTTGTCTGCATATACCACAATGTATCCGTTTACCTACTGAAGGACATCTTTGTTGCTTCCAAGTTTTGACAAAAACAAATAAAGATGCCATAAATGTTAATGTGCAAGTTTTTGCTTGGACCTGTTTTCAGTTCATTTAGTCAAATACCAAAGGGCACTATTGTTAGATTGTATGGCAAGAATATATTTAATTTTGTAGGAAACTGCCAAATTGTCTTCCAAAGTGGCTGTATTATTTTTGCATTCTCACCAACAATGATTGAGAATTTCTGTTGTTCCACATTTTCATCAGCATTTGATATTGTCAGCATTTTGAATTTTGGCCATTTTACTAGATATGTACTGATAGCTTATTGTTTTAATTTGCAGTTCTCTAATGACATATGTTGTTGTCCTAGTCTGTTTTGTTGCTATACCTGAATACCACAGACTAGGTAATTTATAAAAAAATAAAAGTTTATTTATCTCATGATTATGGAGGTTGGGGAGTCAGAATTATAGTATTGGCATCTGGTGAAGTCCTTCTTGCTGAGCATAACATGGCAGAGGATATCACATGGCAAGACAGAGCAAGTGTGCTAGCTCAGGTCTCTTTTATCCTAATGAACTTGTCTAACTCTAATTGCCTTGCAATGGCCTCACCTCCAAATAATTAACATATGAATTTGGGGATTAAATTTCTAATACATGAAATTCTGGGGACACATTCCAACCACTGAGATGTTGAACATCTTTCATATGCTTACTTGTTGTCTTTATGTCTTCTTTGGTGAGATGGATATTCAGGTCTTTTTCTCATATATTCATTTGTTGTTTGTTGTTATATTTCTAGGTATTAGGAGTTCTTTGTATATTTTGAATAATAGTTCTTTAGCAGATATGTCTTTTGCAAACATTTTCTCCCAGTGTATGGCTTGTCTTCTCATTATCTTGGCAATGTCTTTCACAGAGCAGGAACTTTAAATTTTAATGCATTCCAGTTTGTTAACTTATCTTTCATGAATTGTACTTTTGGTGTAGTATCAAAAAATTATATTCAAACTCAAGATTATCTTAATTTTCTCTTAAATTATCTTCTAGGGGTTTTATGGTTTTGCATTTTATATCCAGAAGTGTGATCTGTTTTGAGTTAATCTTTGTGAAGGGTGCAAGGTCTGTGTCTAGATTTATCTTTTCTTTCCTCTTCTCTTTTTCCAAATAATTTTTCTGCATTCATCGATATTATCATGGATTTTACTTCTTTAATCTATTGTTGTGATGGATTACATTAATTAATTTTTAAAATGTTGAACTGGACTTGCAAACCTGGAATAAATCCTAACTGGTGATTGTCTTAGTCAGTTGGGGCTGCTATAACAGAAAACCATAGACCAAGTGGCTTATAATCAACAGATGTTTGTTTCTCATAGTTCCAGATGCTGGAAGTCTGAAGCTGGAAGCCAGGTGCTAGGATGATTGCGTTCTGGGGAAGGCTTTCTTCTGGGTTGATGACTGTTGTCTTCCTATTGTATTTCCACGTGTCAGAGAGCAGAAAACCAGCTCTCTCATGACTCTTATAAGGGCACTAATATCACTTATGAGGGCTCCACCCTCATGGCTTTACCTAATCCAAATTATTTCCCAAAGGCTCTACCTCCTAACATTATCATCTTGGTGGTGGGGGCAGGGTAGAATTTCAAATATGGATTTGAACAGTCATGGTGTATAATTATTTTTACACATTGTCAGATTCAATTTGCTAATGACTTATGAAGATTTTTTAAATCCAATATTTATAAGAGATATGGGTCTACAGTTTTCTTGTAATGTCTTTGCCTGGTTTTCTTATTAGAAAAATACTTGCCTCATAGAGTTAAATAGAACATATTCCCATTGCCTCTTTCTTCTGGAAGAGATTGTAGAAAATTGGTATAATTTCTACTTTTCATGTATAGTAGAATTCAACAGTCAATCCATATGGACCTGGTACTTTCTATTAAGGAAGGTTATTAATTATTAATTTGATTTCTTTAATAGGTCTATGCATATATTCTCATCCTTTTTGTGTGAGTTTTGGCAGATAATGTCTTTCAGAAGTTGATCTGTTTCACTTAGGTTACCAAATTTGTGGGCATAGAATTGTTCATAAAATTTCTTTATTATCCTTTTAGTGTCCATGGGATCTTTAGTAATATTCCCTCTTTAATTTCTGATATTAGTAATTTATGTCTTCTTTCTCTTTTTCTTACTAGGGGCTGACCAATGTTATCAATCTTTTCAAAGAATTAGATTTTGTTTTGGTTGATTTTTTTCTATTGATTTCCTGTTTTCAGTTTTATTGCTTTCTGATTTAATTCTTACTGTTTGTTCTTCTTTCTTTGTATTTAATTTGGCTTTAAAAATTTCTTTCTTTTCTTTTTTTTTTTTTTCTTTTGAGATAAAGTCTTGTTCTGTTGCCCAGGGTCGAGTGCAGTGATGTGATGACGGCTTACTGCAGCCTCAAACTCCAAGATCAAGTGATTCTCCTACCTCAGCCTCCTGATTAGCTGGGACTATAGGTTCATACCACCATGTCTGGCTAATTTTAAAAAATTATTTGTAGTAATGAGGTCTCCCTATGTTGCCCAGGGAGATTGTGAAGTCCTGGGCACAAGTAATATTCTTGCCTTGGCCTCCCAAAAGTCCTGGGATCAGCAATTTGGTCTACTTTTTCTATTTTTCTAAGGTGGCCACTTAGATCATTGATTTAAAATTTTTCTTCATTTCTAATATATGCATTCAATGCTATAAATTTTCCTCTAAATACTGCTTTTACTGCATCTGGCAAATTTTGATATGCTGTGTTTTCATTTCACTTAGTTGAAAATATTCTTAAATTTCTATTTTGATTTCTTCTTTGACACTTGTGTGATTTAGAAATGTGTTGCTTAATCTCTAATTACTTTGGGGTTTTAAAGCTCTCTATTACTGATTTTTTATTTAATTCAATTGTGGTTTGAGAGAAGACATTGTATAATTTATATTATTTTAAATTTGTGTAAGTGTGTTTTGTAGCTAGACCGTGATCTATCTTGGTGTTTCATAGACACTTGAGAAAAAATATATATTTTTTGTTGAATAAAGTAGGCT
The DNA here is from genome assembly GCA_004027715.1 of Plecturocebus donacophilus. Lineage (NCBI taxonomy): Eukaryota > Metazoa > Chordata > Mammalia > Primates > Pitheciidae > Plecturocebus > Plecturocebus donacophilus. Next base: position 9,981 of record PVKP010033864.1, on the reverse strand, counting down.
GTAGATGTCAATTTTACTTAGTTTATTGGTGTTGTTAAGTTCAACTATATTCTTACTGACTTTTTTGCTTACTGGAGTTGCCCATTTCTGATATTTGGATATGAAACTCTCCAACTACAATAGGTAGGTGATTCATCTAGTAATCTACGTCTCTTGCAGTTATATCATTTTTCTTTTGCCCCATGTATTTGAATACTCTGTTCTTAGGCATATATCCATTAAAGATTGTTATGTCTTCTTGGAGTAGTAACTTTTTTATTATTATGTAATATCTTCTGTATCTCTGATAACTCTTCCTTTTTTATTTTTTTATTTCAATAGGTTTTCGGGGAACATGAGATATTTTATTACACGAATAAATTCTGTAGTGGTGATTTCTGAGATTTTGGTATACCTGTAATTGAGTCGTGTACACTGTATACAATGTATAGCCTTTTATCCCCCACCCTTCTTCCAACCTTTCTGCAAGTCCCCAAAGTCCATTATATTATTCTTATGTTTTTGCATCTTCATAGCTTAGCTCTCACTTATGAGAATATATGATGTTTGGTTTTCCATTCCTGAGTTACTTCACATAGAATAATGGTCTCCAGTTCCATCCAGGTTGCTGCAAATGCCATTATTTCATATCTTTTTATGGCTAAGTAGTATTCCATGGTGTGTGTGTGTGTGTGTGTGTGTGTGTGTGTGTGTGTATCTATATCTATATCATCTATAGCTATATCAATTTATTTATCCACTCTGATTAATGAGCATTTAAACTGGTTCCATATTTTTGCAATTATGAATTGTGCTGCTATTAGCATGTAAGTACAAGTATGTTTTTCATATAACAACTTCTTTTCCTCTAGGTTGATACCCACTAATGGAATTGCAGGATCAAATGGTAATTCTACTTTTAGTTCTTTAAGGAATCTCTGTACTGTTTTTCATAGTGGTTGTTCTAATTTGCATTTTCACCAGCAGTGTAAAAGTGTTCCCTTTTCACTGCATCCATGCTAACATTTGTTATTTTTTGATTTTTAAATTATGGTCATTTTCACAGGAGCAAGGTGATATCACATTATGGTTTTAATTTGCATTTCCCTGATTATTAGTGTTGGCATTTTTTCATGTTTGTTGGCCATTTTGAGAATTTTCTATTCATGTCCCTAGCTCACTTTTTGACGGGATTGTTTTTTTCTTGATGATTTGTTTGAGTTATTGGTAGATTCTGGATAGTAGTTCTTTGTTGGATGCATAAATGGTGAAGATTTTGTCCCACTCTGTGGGTTGTCTTTTTATTCTCCTGATTTATTCTTTTGTTGTGTAAAAGCTTTTTAGTTTAATCAAGTCTCATCTATTTATCTTTGTTTTTGTTGCATTTGCTTTTGGGTTCTTGGTCATGAAATGTTTGTCTAAACCAATGTCTAGCAGGGTTTTTTCCAATGTTATCATCTAGAATCTTTGTGACATCATATCTCAGATTTAAGTCTGATATTCCCTTGAGTTGATTTTGTATAAGGTGAGAGACGAGGATGCAGTTTCATTTATCTGCATGTGGCTTGACAATTATCCCAGCCCCATTTGTTGGGAAGAATATTCTTTCCTCACTTTATGTTTTTATTTGCTTTGCCAAAGATCACTTGCCTGTAAGTATTTGTGTTTATTTCTGGGTTCTCTATTATGTTCCATTGGTCTATATGCCTATTTTTATACCAGTAACATGCTGTTTTAGTGACTGTGGCCTTACAGTATAGTTTGAAGTCAGGTAATGTGATGCTTCCAGATTTGTTCTTTTTGCTTAGTCTATCTTTGGCATTGCGAGATCTTTTTTGGTTCTGTGAAGAATAATGGTGGTATTTTGATGGGAATTGCATTGAACTTGGAGATTGCTTTTGGAAGTATGGTCATTTTCACAATATTGATTCAACTCATTCATGAGCACGGGATGTGATTTTATTTGTTTGTGTCATCTATGATTTCTTTCAGCAGTGCTTTGAAGGTTTTCTTGTGGAGGTCTTTCACCTCTTTAATTAGGCATATTGCTAAGTATTTAATTTTTTTGAGGTATTGTGAATGAGATTGAGTTCTTAATTTGATTCTCAGCTTGGTCACTGTTAGTGTATAGAGAGCAGAGCTATTGATTTGTGTACATTAATTTTATATACTGAAACTTTGCTGAATTTATTTCTCAGTTCTAGGAGCTTTTTGGAGAAGTCTTTAGGGTTTTCTAGGTATAACGTTATGTTGTCAGCAAACAGTAATAGTGTGACTTTATCTTTGCCAATGTGGATACTCTTTGTTTCTTTCTCTTTTCTGATTGCTTTGGCTAGGACTTCCAGTACTATGTTGAATAGAAGTGGTGGGAGAAGGCATCCTTGTCTTGTTCCAATTCTCAGGGGGAATCCTTTCAACTTTTCCTTGTTTAACATAATGTTGGCTGTCAGTTTGTCATAAATTACTTTTATTATATTTAAGGTATGTCCCTTCTATGCTGATTTTGCTGAGGGTTTTAATCATACAGTGATGCTGGATGTTGTCAAATGTTTTTTCTGCGTCTATTGAGATGATCATGTGATTTTTGTTTTTAATTCTGTTTACGTGGTGTATCACATTTATTTACTTGTGTATGTTAAGCCATTGCTGCATCCCTGGTATAAAACCCACTTGTTCATGGTGAATTATCTTTTTGATATGCTGTTGGATTTGGTTAGTTAATATTTTGCTAAGGACTTTTGTATCTATGTTCATCAGTGATACTGGTCTGTAGTTTACTTTTTTATTGTTATACTCTTTACTGCTTTTGATATTAGGGTAATACTGACTTCTTAGACTAATTCAGAGAGGATTCCTTGTTTATCTTGTGGAATAGTGTCAATGGGACTAGTACAAATTATTTTTTGAATGTCTGATAGAATTCAGCTGTGAATCAGTCTGGTCCTAAACTATTTTTTGTTGGCAATTATTTTATCACCATTTTAATCACTCTGCTTGTTATGGGACTATTCAGAGTTTCTATTTCTTCATAGTTTCATCTAGGAGAGTTGTATATTTCCAGGAATTAATTTATCTCCTCTAGGTTTTTTAGTTTATGTGCATAAAGATGTTCATAGTAACCTTGAGTTATGTTTTGTATTTCTGTGATATTGGTTTTTGTATCTCCTGTTTTATTTCTAATTGAGCTTATTTGGATCTTCTCTCTTTTCTTGGTTAATCTTGCTAATGGTCTATCAATTTTATTGATCTTTTAAAAAAATCCAGCTTTTTGTTTCATTTATCTTTTGTATTTTGTTTGTTTGTTTCAATTTCCTTTAGTTCTGCTCTGATCTTTGTTATTATTATTATTATTTTTTTTTTTTTGCTGAGTTTGGGTTTGGCTTGTTCTTGTTTCTCTGGTTCCTTGAGGTGTGACCTTAGATTTCTATCTGTGCTTTTTCAGACTTTTTGATGTAGGTAGGCATTTAAGGCTACAGACTCCTATTAGCACTGCCTTTGCTGTATCCCAGAGGTTTTGATAGGTTGTGTCACCATTATCATTCAGTTCCATCTTGATTTAATTTTTGACCCAATGCTCATTCAGGGGCAGTTTATTTAATTTCTATGTATTTGCATGGTTTTGAGGGTTCTTTTTGGAGTTATCAGTTTTATTTCACTGTGATCTAAGATAATACTTAATATTATTTCAGTTTTCTTAAATTTATTGAGACTTATTTTGTGGCTTATTACATGGTCTATTTCGAAGAATGTTCCATGTGCTAATAAAATATATATATATATATATTCTGCAGTTGTTGGGTAGAATCTTCTGTAAATATCTGTTAAGTCCCTTTGTTCCAGGGTATAGTTTAAATCCATTGTTTCTTTGTTGACTTTCTGTCTGGATGACCTGTCTAGTGCTGTCAGTGGAACGTTAAAGTCCCCCACTATTATTGTGTTGCCATTTTTCTCATTTTTTAGGTCAAGTTGTAATTGTTTTACAAATTTGAGAGCTCCAGTGTTAGGTGCATACATATTTAGAATTGTGATATTTTCTTGTTGGGGAAGTCCTTTTATCATTTTACAATGTCCATCTTTGTCTTTTTAAATTGCTGTTGCCTTAAAGTCTGTATTGCCTAATATAAGAATAGCTACTCCTGCTTGATTTTGATGTTCATTTGCATAGAATATCTTTTTTCATCCCTTTACCTTAAGTTTATATGAGTCGTGATATGTTAGTTGAATCTCTGGAAGACAGCAGATACTTGGTTGGCGAATTCTTATGCATTCTGCCATACTTTGTTTTTAAAGTGGAGAATTTAGGCCATTCACGTTAAATGTTTGTATTGAGATGTGAGGTACTATTTTATTCATCATGCTATTTGTGGCCTTAATACTTTGTTGTTGTTTTTCACTGTGTTTTTATTTTATAGGTCCTATGTGATTTCTCCTTTAAGGAGGTTCACAATTTTGGTGTATTTTGGGAATTTGCTTTAAGATTTAGAGCTCCTCTTAGCATTTCTTGTAGTGCTAGCTTGGTAGTGGCAAATTCTCTCAGCCTTTCTTTGTCTGAAAAAGATTGTATCTTTCCTTCATTTATGAAGCTTAGTTTCCTTCATTTATGAAATGTAAATTCTTAGCTGACAGTTATTTTGTTTAAGGAGGCTAAAAATAGGGCCTCAATCCCTGCTAGTTTGTAGGTTTCCTGCAAGGAAATCTGCTGTTAATCTGATAGGTTTTCCCTTATAAGTTATCTGATGCTTTTTACCTCACAGCTCTTAAGATCCTTTTCTTCATATTGACTTTAGATAAACTGATGACTGTGTGCTTAGGTGATGATCATTTTGTGATAAATTTCCCAGATGTTCTTTGAACTTCTTGTATTTGTATGTATATTTTTATCAAGGCTGGGGAAGTTTTGCTTGATTAAACCCTCAAATATGTTTTCCAAACTTTTAGATTTTTCTTTTTCTTTGGAAACACCAATTATTCTAGGTTTGGTCATTTACCATAATCCCAAGCTTCTTGGAGACTTTGTTCATTTTTAAAAATTCCTTTTTCTTTGTTGAAATGAGTTAATTCAAAAGCCTTGTCTTCTAGCTCTGAAGTTTTTTCTTCTACTTGTTCTATTCTATTGTGGAACATTTCCAGTGTATTTTGCATTTTTCTAAGTGTGTCCTTCATTTTCAGAAGTTGTGATTTTTAAAATTTATGCTATCTATTTCATTGAAAATTATTTCCTCCCCATCTTGTATTACTTTTTTGGTTTTGTTAAGTTGGACTTTACCTTTCTTTGGTGCTTCTTTGATTAGCTTGGTAATTGATGTTCTGAATTATCTTTCTGGCAATTCAGTGATTTCTTTTTGGTTTGAATCCATTCCTAGTGAGCTAGTGTGATCTTTTGGGGGTGCTAAAGAACCATGCTTTGTCATATCACCAGAATTGTTTTTCTGTTTTTTGTTTGTTGGTTGGTTGTTGTTTGTTTCTCATTTGTCTAGACTATCTTTGAGGGAAGATCTTGAGATCAAGAGCTGCTGTTCAGATTCCTTTGTCCCATGAGTGCTGCTTTGATATGGCACTCTCTTCCCCTAGGGATGTGGCTTCCTGAGAGCCAAACTGCAGTGATTGTTATTTCTCTTCTGGATCTAACCACTCAGTGGAGCTAATAGGCTTCCAGCTGGTACTGGGGAGTGTCTGCACAGTCCTTCATATAAACTGTATTCAAGTCTCTCAGCTGTGGATACCAGCACCTGCTTTGGTGGAGGTGGTAGAAGACTGAAGTGGACTTTGTGAGTGTCCTTGGTTTTAGTTTTGTTTATTGTACTAGTTTTGTGTTCCCTGGCCTCCAGCCAGGAAATGGCACTTTCAAGAAAACATCAGCTATGGTAGTATAGGATGGATCAGGCAGTAGGTGTGGCCATAGAGCTTCCAGGAGGTTGTCTTTTGTCTTTGGCTACAAGGGTGGATAGAGAAAGATCATCTAGTGGGAACAGAATTAGGAATGTCTGAGCTCAGACTCTCCATGGGTGGATCTTCCTGCAGCTGAGTTTTTCAGCATCTCTTAGGGCCTGCAACAGCAATATGCTCCCTTCAGATGGTCTCTGGATTCTCTTGGCTTTCCTGGTATGTTCTTATGGTAGTTCTTGGAGCAAAATTTATGATGTGAGTCTCCATGTGCTGCTCTGTCTGTCCAAGTAGGAGCTGCAAGTTGATTTTCCCTCTTATCTGTCATTTCTCCCCAGATTATCTGATAACTCTTCTTACTTTGAAGTCCTCTGTTTCAGAAATTAATATAGTGATGTTTTCTTTTGATTAGTGTTACCATTGCATATCTTTCTCCTCCTACTTACTTTTAATCTCTCTCTCTCACTCTTGCTCTCCCATATTTAAAATTGGTTTCTTGTAGACAACACATTGTTGAGTCTTGTTTTTGGACTCACTCTGGCAATCTCTGTCTTATGATTGTATATTTAGACCATTAATATTTAAAGTGGTTATTTATATACTTTGACTAATATCTACCATATTTGTTAGGGCTTTTTATTTCTTACTCTTGTTCTTTATTTCTATCTTTGTCTTCCAAATTTTTCTGCCCTTTGTGGTTTTAATTGAACATTTTTTTTTAATCTGTGGTTTTCTTTTTAATTATTTTAAGTCATCACACATAATTTTAACATTTTTCTATATCTTCTCTACTTTAATACTTTTAAGTTGGCAAAAGCACCATTTTCAATTATAAATACACAGTAGTTCTACAGTTTTATAGTTCTGAATGGCTGTTTAAAGACAATCCTAAATTATAACTTAGTTTGACTTAGATGGTAAAGAATTCAAGAGTGAGGTTTAACTTGCTACTATTTTAAAAGCATGTGACCTTACAGATCATCTATAAAATATGAAAAGTGTTAAATAATCTTTGATATTACACATAAACCCGACTAAAATGGTTTTCAATAAGTAAAAGGAACCATTTTAAGTACAGGGAATTCTAATTTGGTTGATATAGTTAGGTCAAAAAATATAAAGTGACATTGCTACATTATTTATCTTCAACCCTTGCCTTTAAGAGGCAAATGAACACAAAACACAGGTGAATCTTGTTTTTTTCTGAGCTAGTGAAGGAAGTTCCTCAGGATCTAAATATATTCTTATAACCAGTTATATAAATATAAATGCAAAACCAATCTCCAATATGTTTCAAGATGACACTCACTATCTTTGTGAAAAGTTTAACATTACTAATGATGTCTAATCATATCTTTAGAAAGAGTAAACAGTGATAGCATTTACTGAATTGGCAGTTAGGTGGGGAGCAGGTAAAATATTCTATAATTGTATGATTAGTCATTTGGTTAGTCTGGGCTTTTGAACTGTGAACTTCACTAGTACTTTTCAGGTTTATTCCCCATTTAGGTGGCACAGGATGGCTAGCAGGGGCTGGAATTAGGTATTACCCTTCTCCTAGATCATTTCGGTTCTGATAAAGCCCCAGCAGGCTAGGCACTAGTTGAATAGTTTCTCTTGAGGGCAGGCCTTCTTAAGAAAATCAGAATGCTCTTATGTGTAACAGCATGGCTCCTTTTCTTTTCTTCCTGTCAGTAATACTGGAAGATATTTTTCTGATATTCACTATGAAAACCTGATAGAATTCTCAGAAGTAAAAGAAGAAAAAAAAGTTTTGGAGACCCTTCATGACTGAGTGCTCTTGGATTTTTTAACTCTCAGAATTGTCTACCCTGAGCTTCCAGCGACTTGTCAATTATAGTTCAGGTTTTCCTATGCTGGCCATGGTTCCTGTAGAGGTTTCTGCTTAGGTATGTTGTGATTCTCAATATCAGCTTAATTTTCTCTCTAATGTCTGGAACAGTGATTTTTCTTGTGACCTCACTTCTCTGATGGATCTAAGAAGAGCTGTTGATTTTCAGCTTTCATATCTTTGTACTTATTGTTAGGATGCAGTGGTGACTTTTAATATCCTTATATGCTGGAATGAAAACTGGAAGTCTGATGTCTATTTTTAAAATAAAGATTTATCTGCTTTTCACTTTTTGTGTGTGTGTGAGAAAGAGGAACTGAATCCAAAGGGGTAAATAAGTTTTTGAGTCTTTCTACTATTGCCACTTTTTCCTCAAGAAAGGCTATGCCAATTATCTACCTATATTGCACACCATACTAAATCCTCACTCCACATAGAGTTTTTATTTAAAGAAATATAGTTAAATTGATGTGTAAAAACTAGTTTCTGATTTTAAAAATTACTTATTTTATTAGTAGAATGGTTAATGTTTCTGTTTAGATTTTGTTATACATTAAGGATGTTTAACCCATTTCCCTTTTAGTTTTATGGTTTAAAGTTTTATCAAGTCAAATATCAATGTATGTTAAATATTCCCTTTTAGTTTTATGGTTTAAAGTTTTATCAAGTCAAATATCAACATATTCCTCTTTTGATTTCTTACATTGTTTTTGGTTTGGAAAACACTTCAACCTACAGATTTGTCAACATAATATTTAAAAAGTTTTTTTTTTGACACAGAGTTTTACTCTTGTTGCCCAGGCTGGAGTGCAATGGCATGATTTCAGCTCACTGCAACCTCCGCTTCCTGTGTTCAAGCAATTCTTCTGCCTCAGTCTCCTGAGTAGCTGGGATTACAGGCATCTGCCACCATGCCCAGCTAATTTTTGTATTTTTAGTAGGGATGTGGTTTCACCATGTTGGCCAGACTGGTCTTGAACTCCTGACCTCAGGTGATCTGCCTGCCTTGGCCTCCCAAAGTTCTGGGGTTACAGGTATGCGCCATTGTACCCAGCCTTTTAAAAATTATTATGCTTGATTTTTCTTGCATTTTAGTCTATTCCATTAGGAATTTATTCTGGCATTTCCTGTATGGTAATGTAACCAGGTTGTAGGACACAGGAGAGAGCAGAGAGGCATCCTGAAGATGCTCTCAATTCCCTGATTGGGAGGGGGACACATTCAGCTCCCACTCCATCCAGTTTTTTTTCCCTGATGTGTCCAAGGTTCTTGGGCTCCCTTGCCCCAGGAATGGGGAAGAGGCCCTGGTGGCATGGTGAGCTTACCAGTCAGGTAAATATTGGACCCAAAGAGTTTTGCAAAGAGTGATTAATTAGGCAGAGAGAGAAAAGGGGGAAGGAGAGAGAGCTCCCACGCTGTCGTGGGAGGGAATCCCAGAGGGAGAAATCTGCATACATGTTTTTGTCCAATGAGAGGAGTTCTTTCAAACTTCCTCTGGAATGTTTGATATTTGACTCTGATCCCAGACTGGTTGCTTGGGCCCACAATAGAGCCCCTCCTCCCAGGGCTTTTTGTAGGCTTTTTTCCTCTCTCTCTCTCACTTTCTTTTTATTTGTTTATTTATTTATTTGCATATCAGAATACACACACACACACACACATATATTTTATTGTATTTGGGCTCTGGGGTACATGTACATGTCCTGCATCCTGCAGGATTGCTGCATAGGTACATACATGCCGTGGTCGTTTGCTGTCTCCATCCCCCAAACCCTGTCACCTACATCAGGCATTTTCCCCCATGTTATCCCTCCCCATCCTCCCTGCCCCCTCACTGCTGTCTCTCCCTCCCCTCCACCCCTCTCACCTAGCCTGTGAGTGTTGTTCCCCTTCCCTGTGCCCAAGTGTTCTCATTGTTTATCACCCACCTATGAGTGAAAACATATGGTATTTGATTTTCTGTTCTTGTATCAGTTTGCTGAGAATGATGGTTTCTAGGTTCATCCATGTCTCTATATGGGACATGAACTCATTGTTTTTCTTTGGCTGCATAGTATTCCATTGTGTATATGTGCCACATTTTTTTTGTCCAGTCTATCATTGATGGGCATTTGGGTTGGTTCCAGGTCTTTGTTATTGTAAACAGCGCCTCAGTGAACATATGTGTGCATGTGTCTTTATGATAGAAAGATTTATAATCCTTTGGGAATATACCCAGTAATGGGATTGCTGGGTCAAATAGAATTTCTATTTCTAGATCCTTGAGG
>PVKP010033863.1:0-24696 GCA_004027715.1 Plecturocebus donacophilus | reverse complement strand
TATTCTTTCTTTTGCTGTTTCTTTCTTTCTCCTTTTCTCTTTTTCTAAAATCTCTTCCTCTTTCTCTTTCATTCTTTTTTCTTTCTTTTGCTGTTTCTTTCTTTCTCCTTTTCTCTCTTTTTCTAAAATCTCTTCTTTTTCTTTTTTTTCTTTCTTTTGCTGTTTCTTTCTTTCTCCTTTTCTCTCTTTTTCTAAAAAATAAAAAAAAATAAAAAATAAAAATAAAAAAAAAATAAAAATCATAGCAAAATGTATAAAATTTGTCCAAATAATTTTACTTCTAGGAATCTGTGTCAAGGGAAGGTTAAATAATTTTTTAAGAAATATAAAATTATGACTCTTGTAAAAATATAAAATGAATACATATCAGAGATTGTATTTGTTTCATCTCTAATAAAATAAGATATTACAATTGGCTCAAAGGAGAATGTGAAGGACACACATTTACAAGCTATCAGGAAAGCTGAAATAAATTTATAAAGAATTTTTAAACTGGTAAGCACTCAAATTGCATTACACAGGACATAATTCAGTTGTTTTTCTATGAAAAAATCATGTGCATTATTAACTATTTTCATAGTGGTAAAATAGTTTAGAAACAATAAAAAGCAGGGATGTACTGAAACTTATTCTAGACAGGATACCCAGCAGTCTTTGTTGCCCTGTTTAAAGTATTTCAGGAATAAGCAGGAAAAAGATTTACTAAGAAAGAGTCTCTTCAAATATTGAGAAGTAATAGCAGAAAACAAAGGAAATAGGCTAATGCCTAATAATAAGTTATTAGTGAATTTAGCTTTGGCATAGTTGTACATTGGAGTGCTGTAAAACTACTAGAAATTGCAGCATAAGGAATATTTAATTCAGTGCACAAAAATACACAGAAAAATAATTACACATTCACATTGTTGGCCAGAAATTGTCTAATATATGAATATGGCAATTGCCAAGCTTCTGTATGTTTTTCTTTGTTTGTTTCTATGCATACATTTGTTTTTTTTTCCCAGTGTTTAACACTATGTCCAGAGCCTTATTTAGTGTTGGAGACAAAGAAATAAATTGCTCTTCCTAATAAAGAAACTGGAATATCATGGACCCGAACAGGCAATGGAAAGATAAGAGAATAATATTTAGTGAGAGATAAACCAAGATAATGACAGTGAGCCAGGTTCGGGGACAACTGAGAGAATAGACCAGGAGCTAGACTCAAATTCCCTGTTGCTAATGAAGTATCATCACAGGGATGCCTAATATAGAATCATGGCTTCTGCATGTACTACCTGACACATTAAGTAATATTCTGTGCTTCAAGAAAGTTTGTTGCGTATTAGAGCCTTTGGGTAGTGATGCTGTGGAGAGTAAGAAAAAAAGTGACTAAGTAAGAAAAAAGAAGACAGAAACTTACAGAGTAAGTAAGGAAAAAGAAGACAGAAACTGCAGGAAGACAAGAGAGTGGGATTAAACATGTTACATAAGTAGAGGATTGGAGTGAAAGTTGAATGTAGCCCAATAATGCTTTTGCCTATTTGTTAAAAAAAAAAAAAAAAAAAGTGCTGGGTTTCCTATAACTAAGTGATCAAACCATCCTTGTCAAACATTAGAGGATTGTGGATAGATCTGAGAACACTTGAAGGAAGATTTGTGGTTTGTATATCCTCAGGAATAATAAATACCAAGATATTAATATTGTCTATCTGTGATTAGAAAAACTATTTTGGAATTTTAATTTGCTTTTTATTATTTTAACTATTTTGCATATATTATTCAGTAAATATGTATTATTTTTGCAATAGGATTAAATTTTACTTTAAAAAACAAAAAAATAGAATTTTACAATTTAAAAACCTAAGACCTATAGTGCCTACTGCCCTCCACACTCCTCCACATTAGTATGCAAAAAATACTACACACAGAACTGATCCTAAACTAAGTTTATGATTCTGTACCCAACTCCTGTTCCTCTTCTTGCCTGTCTTGATGAATGTTGGCTCACTCTAGCATCTTTGAAAAGTTAACTTTTTCATCAACTCTTCATTTTCCCCATCTGATGGGAAACTGGTTAATTCCTTCCCCTTACCACTTTTGATATACACTCTTTGTACTTACTGTTAATAAATCCTCATCATATCTTGGCTAGATTGTATAGATGACTACAATATTGCTTTAGTCATGTTTGCTCCCAATTTAGTCTTCATTCTGTAACAAGAATTTCTTTAAATGTAAATTTGATTATGTCTTTTAATTTATTAAAACTCTTTAGAGACTTACTATAGCCTTTACAGTTCAATCCATGTGCTTTGGGGTAGCTTTTTAAGATTCCACCCATCCCCTCTCATAACCCAATTTCATCTTCCACCACTTTCCATCTCTCTCTCTACACCTGGGCATGTGGGATAAATTGTAGGTGTGAAAATACCTTGAAGTCCTCTGAACCTTTACACAAATCTCCTACGTTTCCTAGGGTATTTGTTAGCCATTCTCTACCTCATTCTTTGAAACCCAGCCCATATACCAATCCTTAGTGAAGCCTTATGTCCCCTCAAGTTGAGGCAGGCATCCCCGACGACTTCTGTCATTCTTTCTTTGACAGTTGTTATAGCTTTATCAAAGTATATTTTTATTATTATCTCAGTGGCCTGTCTCTTGAAGGTGGCTGTGTTTTACTGCTATGTTTCTCCAGGGACCTGGTATAGGGCTTGCCACATGGTGAGCATTCAATGAATTGCTGTGGAATAAAAGACTCTGGCACACTTTCCATTAGGGGATGAGACTTATGTGGGTGTAAATTGTGTAAGTATCAGGGTCTATGTGTTATTAATGCTTTTCCCAAATTTCTAAATCATGATTAGATGTCCACCTTGGGAGAGCATCGCCATCATGATGGTTATGGAATATGAGAAAAGAGAATGCTCATCAAAACTTGTGCTTGGTCAGGAAGATGTTAGAGAAAAAGTGTTCTAAGAAGGATGGTTGGCCCACTGCCTCTTGGTCTAGCGACTGGACTGGTCGGGGCTTTGAATGAAAAATTTTGTCAACTTGAGAATCATCCCATTTTTGCCTGGAATTTAAGTCTCTGTCTTCAGATCTAGTAAAGCTCCTGCAATGGAGGAGCTGGCTAAAATTGATCTAGACAGAGAATCCCTGCAGTCTCTACTGGTCTAAGCTGTGGCAAGAACAGACAACAACACAGTGGTGTAACAGCCTAGCAGAGAGGACCAGATCAATGAGTGAATTAGAGCCCACTTCTGTCGGGGGCCTCTTTCAGTGAGGGAATTTGCCTTTCTAAACATGAATAGCTACCACTTTGTTTATCCTATCTATGCATAAAACTCTCCAGCATCTTTGGGTAATGATATTAGTGAAGATTGCTATGCAGTCATTTGACTGGCTATGTCACAGTTTTTGCCCCAGACCAAGGCAGAGTTCACACCTGTGCAGACTACAAAGGCCAGGTGTTCATTGGCTGGGTTCAAAGACAAGCTTGTCTTGGAGCAGGAAGCAAAGAGTCTTTCTTTGTGATATTTCCTGGGGTTGGAAGATGGGAACAGTGGGAGTCATTTAACTTCCTGTAATTCTTCAGTGTGGTTTTCTGCAAAATGAGTAAGACCCTCAATTGCTCTCTCTTCACCACTCCCACCTCTGGAGACCTTTAAACTTAGAGAACTGGAAGGGTCTGAGAGACCATAGCCTGTAACTTTATTTTTGCAGATGATGAAGTCAAGGCCCTCATTGCTTTACTAAAGAGACCTTTCTAGAATGCACATCTGCAGTGAGTCATTCCTGCCATGTTAGCACTTACCACTGCCTCCACGTTGAGTCCTAGCTCTCTTTAGTGGCTAAAGAATCTTCAGGTTGGTAGGAGCTTTCCCTGCTGGTCTCTCCAGACCATCTCTTGCCACCCATCCTGTTCCACCCTTATTCTACCTGATGACTTTCCTGGAGAAGCTACATCCCTCTCACCTCCAGACTTCTGCTCATGTCTTTACCAGCCTTTTCTTTCTTACTTGAAGACTAGTCTCTGAGTTCAGAGCTCCTCTCCTGTCTTCCCAGGCTGAGTGATGTCTCTCTTTTCTGCTCCTGCCTCACATTGCTCTTCTCTGTCATTGCACACTTAGTGATACAGCCACTATCTGTGTCCCTCACTGAGCCAGAAGAGTCTCTCAGCTGGGAACTGAGCCTGATTCCCCTCTGCCTCCCCACAGCAAATTTCACAGATCCCAGAGGGTCATTAGTCAGTAACCTTTTGTGAAAAGGTAAAGGAGTAAGGGGCAGCTTAGTAAATGACAGAGTAAATGAATGTCTATGTGGGTGGGTGAGAGGATGGGTGAGTTTATGTCTATGTGAGTGAGTAGATAGGGTCTAGGTGGGTGAATGAATAATTAGGTGCCTAGGTGAGTAAGTGGGTGCCTAGGTGGATGAGTGAGTGAGTGTCTAGGTAGATGGATGAGTGAGTCAGTGTCTAGGCAGGTGAGTGACTGGATGTCTAGATGGGTGGATGACTGGGAATCTAGGTAGATGGGTGAGAGGGTGTCTAGATGGATGAGTAAATGGGTGTCTAGATGGATGGAGTGAGTGGGTGTCTAGATGGGTAAGTGAGTCTGGGTGGGTGAGTAATTGAGTGCCTAGATGAGTAAGTGGGTGTCTAGGTGGTAAGTGAATGGATTTCTAGATGGGTGGGTGAGTGGATGTTCAGGTGGGTGAGTAAATAGGTGTCCTGGTGGGTGAATGGGTGAATGGGTCTCTAGCTGGGTGGGTTAGTGGGTGTCTAGGTGGGTGGGTGAGTGGGTGTCTAGGTGGATGAGTGAGTGGGTATCTAGGTCATGAGTGAGTGGGCATCTAGATGGGTGAGTGGGTGTCTAGATGAGTGAGTAAGTATCTAGGTGGGTGGGTGAGTGGGGATCTAGGCGGATGAATGAGTAGGTGTCTAGGTGATGAGTGAGTGGGTGAGTGACTGGGTGTCTAGGTGAGTGGATGAGTGGGTGTCTAGGGGACTGAGTGAGTGGGTGTCTAGGTAGATGAGTGACTGGGTGTCTGGGTGGGTAGATGAGTGAGTGTCTAGATGGGTGAGTGACTGGGTGTCTGGGTGAGTGAGTGGCTGTCAACATGGGTGGATGAGTGGATTTAGGTGGGTGGGTGAGTGAATAGGTGTCTTGCTGGGTGAGTGAATGAGTGACTAGGTGGATGTGTTTGTGTTTAGGTGGAGGGTTGAGTGGGCAGATGGGTGGGTGCTAAAAGACAGTGCGAGTAGCTAGGTACCCAGGTGGGTGGATAATATGTGAGTTTGTCTGTGAGTGGTGACAGTGTGTGGTGGGGGTAGAAAGAGGTTGGGTAGGACAGTAGGTGGTTGGAGCAGGTGAGCAGCTGAGTAGTGCATGTGTGGGCACATGGATAAGTGAGGCGGTGACTGAGGCATTAATGGAATGGAGCAGGAGCAGTGTGTGACAAACTGTCTTACAGAGCCCAGGCAGGCACCTCATGCTCCTGACAGGTGCTCTCCACACCCTGTGCTGTCCCCACCCTCCCTCTGAGCCCCCACTCCTGTACTCCACACTCATATTGCCCTTCATTTGCTAAAATGCATGCCACATGGTCACTTGGAAGCAGAAGGCACTAAGATACAAATCAAAACCAAATTGGCCCATCGGCCCTGTGTAGATGGAAGGCTGGCACAGATGGAGCAGCTTCTGTCAGACCCTCCAGCACAGGCCCTGGGCAGGGAAGGGGTCCTGGGGCTGGACTAGCCATCTCTTCTCTGGCAGGTGATCTCACACTCAGTCGTGCTAGCAGGGGAGAGGTAGCCATAGCAGGGTCATGCACATATCCAGGCCCAATGCTCTGAGGGTGGATGCAGATCTCCTGAGATCAGAGGCAGCACCCCGTCCATTTGTGAGTCCTCAGGACCAGCTCAGAGCTGGAGGAGTGGGGCTCAGAGATGGTGTAATGAGGAGCTTAAGGAAGGTGCCCACTAGACTCTGAAAGTCCACTGGAGGAAGTGGCATCTCACTTAAGGTAATGTTCTCACCGCATGCTGAAAACCCTGCAGGGACATAGCATGGTATTACCTATGGTTTTGGAAAATATAACCAAAAAACTGAGGACATTAAAAAGAACTATAACAAGTCAGGTGGTATCTGGAATCTCAGCTCCTCATAAAACTGAATTCACAAACAGCATCAGTGGGCGAGAATGGCTATTTCCCCAAGGGGGAATCTTAAGAAAAACACATTTTGAAAGTTAATGAGGGGGTGAAGAGGCAAAAAGAAACACAATTTGCTTTAAAAACATATGGAGAGAAAAATTCTCAACAGATTCCCACGCAGCATTTGTGATCTTGCTTGCCTGACATTTGTGTGGCAAGGACAGACCACTGACTGCTCAGACATGCCCTTCATCTACGAAATCACATTTATGGGCAGCAGCAAATTTCACTGCTTTTATTAACTGCTTGAAATGTTATGTACTTGATTGAATTACAGTTCTGGCCATTAACACTTTGGAATAACAGCCCAGTTAATTAACATGGGAGAGCAGTGACAATGCCACCACTATCCTTAAGAGGGCCACATCAGCACAGAGAGCTCCTGGTGCTGGGTGCTCTGCAGTGAACACCCTGAGACGGAGCAGTGTGGAAGACTTAGGTGGGTGGGTGAGTGAATGGGTGTCTTGCTGGGTTAGTGGGTGTCTAGGTGGATGAGTGGGTGTCTAGGTGGAGGGTTGAGTGGGCAGATGGGTGGGTGCTAAAAGAGAGTGAAAGTAGCTAGGTACCCAGGTAGGTGGATGAGTGAGTGGGCTGCACAGTGTGACCCCTGGGGCCCCTCATTCATCCATCTCTTCCAGAAGGGACGATAGACTCCCTTCAGGGCTGCTCAGTGCCCTTGTATTTAACTCCAGGGATGTAGGAGGAGGCACCCAGTGTTTCCCGAGTGTCTGATGTGCAGCAGGGGCTTAGGTACATTATCTCATGTTACCTTGTTATTAGAGGATGAGGCACATGTTTCTAGTCCATATTTGGAATAAAGCAAACTAAAGTTAGTGTGGTCAATGGACTTGCTCATGTTTATACCCTGTGAGGGGCACAGTGAGGTTGGACTCATGTGGCTGTGGTGGTGACACGTGTCAGCTACTACACTGGTCATCAGCTGTCCTTTCAGAAGCTTTCTGGAGCATCAAAATGGGAAACAAGAAAATTAAGATGAGGGAGGCATGCTTTCCATTTTCACAAAGTGGTGGTGCCTCTCTCCATTCTCGTGGTTTCGGCCAACAGCCAAATCTTCATGGGATCTGCAGGCGTGTTGTAGATCACGTATCAAACCCCCAAACTGCTCACAAGTACACCTCCCCGGGAGCAGCACTAAGTCACAGGCCTGCCCGAGCTGTGTCTGTCTCCTGATGAACAGCCTCTGCTGCAATCACCTCTAGAATTTTTTTGCCTTTTACAAGAAACACACACAGTGTAATAACCATCTGGCCCCTTTATTTCTCAGGGGAGCTGCGTATGTTCAGTGCTGACCTTGCTGGCCTTGCATTTGGCTAGAAGCAATCCTCTTATTAAATCAGAAAACAGAGGAGACCTCTGCCCCCTATCTCTGACCCCAGCACAAGCCTGAGGCTGGCCTCATCCTGACTTCACCAGATTGTCTGGCATTTAAATGCCAACATCTCTCCAAAGAGCTGTGATGCAGGCAGGAGGCTGTGCACAACTTTTTATACTTCATTTCTCATTTATAGGAAAAAAAGGAAAGGGAAAATGTCAGAGGAAATTCAGTGCTGACATCCGGGGCAGATAGCTGGTTGGATTGAGGGGGCAAATGCCTATTGGAAGAGGCTGCAGGACTCCCCAGAAAGGTTGCGGGCCCTTCCATGTGACCCCATGACTTCTGACTGTTGCCTGCAATCTGTCATCAGTGTGGCTGCCTTTCCAGAGCATCTACTGTGTGTGGGGGACAGCTCATGGTGATCAGCATGCTCTGTCTCAACCCCTCAACCTTCACACTTATTCTGAGAAGCAGGTTGTATAGCAAGTGTGAGAAAGTCCAGCTTTACAAGGTGCAGAGAAGGCCTGCTGCCTTCAGGCCTGTGGCCTTGGCCATCCAGACCTTGGTGATGAGCCTGCAGCTTCAAAATCTGTGAATGGGGCATTTACGATGGGCACCAAATGCAAATAGGGGCTATGACCAGCGCTTTCTCTGCCATAGGCCATACAATGCAGAATAGTGATGAGAAACCGCTTGGCCAGATGGGATTCAAATGGGCAAGTTCAGCAAAGGAAACATGTTCTCTGTGGCCCCCTGCCGAGATGCTTAGGGTCTCTTACTGTATTTGGAATATCTGGATTTCTCCTGGACCACCCTGGCATGCAGACCTCCTGCATTTGTTTGCTTCTCCAACTCTGCTTTTGTGGCTCTTTGACATTCACAATCCTCTGCTGACCGACCCCGCCTTTCTGTAGATAATTTATTTTTACCTTGTGTTTCCACAGCATGAGTTCCCTTGAAGGCAGGGACTTGAAACAAAGGCTTGCATGCAAGTAGAGTATTTAGCATGTGATCCTTGAGATCAAGAATGGGGACTACAGGGGTAGGAGGAGAGCTTGAAGATGAAGAGAAAGGCAAGGCAAGATTGAGTATGGGATTCGCCATCACTAGGGCAGAACGTTTCTGAGCAGCCTTAGGAGCTCGTTCTCAGCCCTTAACCCCTCTTGGTGAAAGGTAGCCCATGGCGTTAACTCTCTGGCATCTCTGGGTTGTACAAGCACTGAGGCTGAGGTGCACAGGTACTGCAGGCCATGACATCAGCTCATCTCATGGCAGGAAGCGAGAATCAGAGGCAAGGTGCTGCCTGATAGCATTTGTCTGAAGCTGCCGTAAGGCCGCTCAGCCTCGGTCACTGAGGTAGGAGCTGGAGTGAGAAGGTCTGAGAGGACTTGGGTGGTGCACCTGTCATATGCCACACACTTGCCATTGCACCTTTCACTGTTAAGTCAAGATGTCGACTCTGGATTTAACCTATATTCTACTATAAACAGTTACTCTTTAGGTTTTGCTTGTCTTAAGGATGTTCCATTTCTTAAAGCAAACGTTGCCTGTCTCTATTCTTATGCACACAGGCATAGTAGTTGATTCCTTCTGGGCCAGTCAGAGTCCCCAGATCAGAGAAGCCCTGTTGCAGACAGATAGGTACAATGAGACTCAGGGACAGTAAAGAGCTTGCCTCAGTTCCCTGAGCCTATAGCTGCTGGGAGAGGTCGTAAACCCTGGCTTTGTCCTTTTCACCCTGCATCACCCTCCCTCTTACTCTAGTAGACTTTAAGAATTTCCTGTTTCTCATTAAGATTGCCTCAAGTAACTTTCTCTTTTTGTCTGTCTTAATCTATGCAAAATTTCCTTCTTATTCGTCTTAACAAGACTTTGATGCCTCCTCATTGCCTACAGAAGAGACTGTAAATACCTTACAACGGCTTTCAAGTTTCTCTAAGAGGTCTTTCGCAGTCCACCTCTACTTGCTAATAAGCACTTTATGAAGCAATATGAGATTATTGTCTATTCTTAGAATTTTCCAAAAGCCTCCTAGTTCACTGCCCTTCCTATTTCCAGTACTTGGCATTCCCTCTACTTCTCTATGCCCGAAAATGGTGGAAGTGGCTTTGGGATCAGGCAGTGAGTGGAGGCTGGCAGAATTTTGGAAAGCATGCTAGAAAAATCCTAGGTTGCTTTGAAGAGACTGTTATAGGGCCACTGTTGAGGAAAATAAGGAGAATTTTAGAAAAATCTTAGAAATTGACTTAGAAAAAGCCTAAATTGCAGCAAACAGACTTCTAGTAGACATCTTTACTTGAAAGATACCACTAGCCAGGGCTCAGAGGGAAGCAAGTGACTTGGAAACCAGAAGAAATGGGATCCTTCTAATACAGTGGCAGGAAGCTTAGCAAAATTGTGTCTTGTATATTCACGAAGAGATCTGAAGAGTGAGGAGACTAGGAGGCTGCTGCCGTTCGAAGATGAAGTGTGCAATATGACAGGGAATCAAGTGAGCAGAAAGCGTTGATGGGGATCCCAGCAGATAGCCAACAAAAGGGGACCTCATTTCCACAGCAGCAAGCAACTTCATTCTGCCAAAAACCTGATGAACTTGGGAGCAGATTCCTTGCTGAGGCCTATAGATAAGTGCCTGGCTTGCAGACAACTTGATTTCAGCCATGAGAGACTCTAAGCAGAGGGGCCAGTGGAGCCCACCTGGACTTGGGACCTATAGAACTATGAGACAATAGATACGTGTTGTTTTAAGCCACTGCTTTTGTGGTAATTCGTGACAGCGGTGGTAGCAAACTACTACATTGAAATTCATAGTACTTCTTACATCTGTTGTTATGTTTTTCATTTGTTTTGGAAAATTATCATCCACTTCTAATACATTTTGTCTGATCCATTCTTTCTGCCCTTTCCTTCTAGGCATTGAATTAGATGAATGTTAGATATTTTCATCATTGTCTTTAGGTTGCTTATGTTTTAACATTTATTTCATGTGTATCATTCATCTTTCTCGTATTCAGAGAGACAGGTAAGTAGAGCTTATTCCATTTGGTGTCTCCCAATCCCCTAATCCTCTCTTCAGCATCATCCAATCTGTTATTAAGCTCACTTGCTGAGTTCTTAATTTCATTTTTGTTTCATTCAGTTTTAAAAAGTCAATTTGATTCTTTTCGATATTAATACATTCCACTCCTCTGGTGGATTTCTCCATCATGTCATTTATTTTCTTGACCATATTAATGGTAAATAATTACTAGTATATTTTTCATTGCCATATTTTCATTGTTGGAATTTTCTCTTGGTCTGGTTTCTTATGCTTCATAATGTTAAATTAAAAGTCACGCACAGTCGAGCACTGTGGCTCATGCCTACAATCTTAGCACTTTGGGAGGCCGAGGCAGGCAGATAACTTGAGGACAGGAGTTTGAGATCAGCCTGACCTACATGGTGAAACCCTATCTCTACTAAAAATACAAAATTAGCTGGGCGTGGTGGTGGGCACCTGTAATCCTAGCTACTCGAATTGGGAGGCTGAAGCACAAGAATTGCTTGAACCCAGGAGGTGGAGGTTGCAGTGAGCCGAGATCGTGCCACTGCACTCTAGCCTGGGTGACAGAGTGAAATTGTCTCAAAAACCCACACACATGCAAACAAATCAAAAAACCACAAGAAAAAGGCCATTCACTATGTATCAAACACTGAGGAGACCCTGGATATTATTTATTTCTTCAGCTGTGGTTTAGTCTATCCTCTGGTGGGTGGCTACAGTAAAGGTATATCACTCCAACCCAAGATGGAGTGTCTGAGCACTCTGGAAGTTGGCTTTGGTCTTTGTAAGGGCTATTCCATTTCAGGTTCACCCTCACTTTTAGAGTAAAGCCCACCAATGGTTGCAACTGAGACCCTTTAACTTTTTGAATCCTTATTTTCATCGCTTTCTGCTCACCTTAAGGCTCTTGTGTTCTAGCTTGAGAACAGGCTTACTTCCCGCCTCTGGGGCCTTGGTCTTTTTGGCAAATCTTGACTATTAGTTTTGTTCTGCTCTTCTCAGAAGGCTCCATGAGTTCTACAAAACCACTTCTTTCTGCTTGACTTTCTCCCGGGTTTGTCATCCTTCCATCAGCATAAGCCCCAGCACATCAGTCATTTCAAAGAACTTCCTTTTTGGCCCCTTAAGTCCAAGCTCCTTTCAGTCTGTGGTCACATCAATCTTGGATCCTTAGAGGACTTTTTCTTTCTTCTTGCAGTTAAGGAAATAGGAGGAGTATCAGCTGCATGAGCTTTGGATAGGCCAAGTAACACATATGGCATTTGTTCATAATTCTTTGCCTAGACTTGAGTCACATGATTGCACCAACCACAAGGAAGGCTGGAAAGTATAGTCTATGCCTGTGCCCAAAATGAAAGAGACAGGTCTTGTGAGCATACAGAAATCTATGGAATACTGTGGTCTAGATTTAATAAGCTGAGAGATTTAATTTGGAAAGTTTAATAACATTGGAAATATGGGAGTGACCCAAATGACCTCTGAAGGTGCCTTCAGGCCTAACGATTCCTATTTGATTTCTAAATGTGGTTCACTGAAGAATTGCATACAGCAGGCTGATACACACACAAAAATAAGAAGATGAAGACATTCTGCTCATTTTTAGGAATTAAATGCTACATTCACAATATAGCATATTCTTGTCTGAGATGCCAAGAGAGTCTTCATGATTTAGAATTTACAATGGCCTCACTTAAAAATACCATTTCTGCACAAATTAATTCAGTGAGTCCTCTGAATATGCAACTTCAATGAGCTGGAATAAATGTTCACTGGAGGCTGGATAACTTAAAAGTTTCATCTAGCATAAAGCTAAAATGCCTTTGTATCCAAGGAGAATATTACCTTATTTCAAATTTTCACTGTTGTTAAATTATGTTTTAAGTTTTAACTCCATCCATTTACCACCTTCGAACTTTGAGAAGGTATTTGGGGGATGTAAGAAAAGTAAAAACAAGGTATCTTTTTAAAAGATATTATATTCTAACTAACGAAACTTAGGTGCAGAAACTGATAATGAAGTAATGCATCTGGAGATGATCAACATTTAGATCAGAAAACAAGAATCACACAATTAGGGCTATTATTGGTGATTTTTAAAAATTAATATACTTTATTTTAAAGCAGTTTTAGGTTTACAGAGAAACTGAGCAGAAAGTATAAAGAACTCCCATATACTAGGATTAGTGGGGTACGTTTACTAAAATTGATGAACAGATATTGATATATTGTTCTTAACTAAAAACTATTGCTTATATTAGGGTTCACTTTTTGTGTTGTACAGTTTTATAGGTTTTGACAAGTGCGTAATGTCATTTATAATAATATAAAGAATAGTTTCATTGCTGTTATTTTAATGTGAATTTCCCGATAACATTTGATGTTGAACATATTTTCATGTGCTTAATTGCATTTGTATATCTTTTTGATCAAGTATCTGTTCAGATACCTTGCCCATTTTGTAAATGGGTCATTTGTTTTCTTACTGTTGACTTTTAAGAGTAGATTGTATATTTTGAATACCAGTTCTTTATCAAATACGTGTTTTGAAAATATTTTCTCCCAGTCTGTAGTTTGTCTTTACATTCTCTCAACATGTATTTTACAGGTTAGAAGTTTATTAAAGTCTAAGTTATCAATTTATTCTTTCATGGTTCACACTTTTGTTGGTGCATCAAAAAGTCAAACCTTAGGCCACCCAGAATTTTCCTCTATGTTATCCTCTAGGAGTTTTATAGTTGTGTATTTTACATTTAGGTATATTACCCATTCTGAGATAGTTTTTATGAAAAGTGAAAGTGTGAATCTAGTTTTATTTTTTATCTGTGACGTCCATTCACTTCAGTATTATTTGTTGAAAAACCTCTCCTTTCTCCATTGAATCACCTTGCTCCTTTGTCAGTGATCGTTTGACTATGTGGATTTGTTTCTGGGCTCTTTTTCTTTTATTTATTATTTTGTTACTCATTTATTAGTCTTTCTTTTCATGAATACAGCATTGTCTTGATTATGGTAGCTTTATGATAAATCTCTAAGTCAGGTAATGTCAACAGCCTTCCAACTTTGATCTTCAATTATTTACTTTTTTTCTTTTCTTATTTTTTTTTGGGGAAGGGGAGGGTGAGGAGGAAGGTGAGGTGGGTGTTTAGGGATTAACTTTGTCTTTAATTTTTAGAGCACTTTGGAAGTGTTTCATACCTGTGGGAGGAAGTCCAGATGCTTAACTGGATATTCAAAAGCATTCAGAATGTATTCCCTGCTTACTCTTTTCAAAAACAGCATCTATTACTTCAGCCATACCTGTCTACTCCCTGTTCCTCAAACTCCCCTCAACCTCTCATACCTCCTTTCCTTGTGCACACTGTTCTAATTGGAGTGCCCTGCTTTGCATTCACCTGGACACATTTTCTGAAAACTGTGAGGACAGTCTAGAGTCTGTTGACTTTACAACAAGTGATTGGTGACATTCAGAACAGCAGTTTCTGTAAGTGAAGGCAGAAAAAGAATAAAGAGTGAATTGCAAGCTTGAGGTGAGAAATTTGCCTTAAGGGGAAAAGAAGGAAGGAAAGAAGGGTAGTAGGTAGTAGCCAGATGGAGATGTGGGGCTCAGTGGAATATTTTTGTTTTTAGACAGGAGTAAATAGAATGTTTTTGGATAAGGGTCTTTCCTCCTTTGAAGTACCTGCAGCTTTATGACACTCCTCTGAAGTATCCATACCTATTTACTTGGCATATTCCTTACTTTCACTTACTGGTGACTTGATACCAGTTCTCAAGCACTTACCAGAGGGCCTTGTGCACATCAGTCTCTCTGCTAATACTGCTGAATGGGTGACATCCTTCTGAAGGTCAGGCACTGATGTCCACGTTTAGGAGACTGCAGAATGTGGTGAGAGGGTATTTGTAGGGAAAGTGGTGTACAGCCCACGGTCATGCAGGGAAGTCAGCAGCCTGAGCCACTGCTGGGGGACTCAACTCATGCTCAAGATGTGGCTCTGAGGGGCAACTCATGGGTGCCCAATTTCCAAAGGAAATGTGTGAGTTCATTTAAAAGTTATTCCTTCACATTTTTGTTGATATAAACCTAATTTTGTTTGGAGCAGCAATGTGTCTGGACTGAGGAATTTTGCGGGAAGTTTTCCCTCTCAGCATCTCTTGCAGCTAGGGCTGGCCATGTGACTGATACTGGCCAATGAGGTGTAAGAAGACAGCTACTCTGAGGCTTCTGGGAAAGTTTTTATTTTCCAATAAAAGAACTTTCATCTCCATTTACATCCTGCATGTCTAGGATTCTAGGATAAAAAGGTAGCCTGGAATTGCAGCAAATATATTTAGATTGGAAAGTGATTAATGTGAGGATAGAAAGATAACATACCTTCAAGAGACTGAATCCTTCATGAATGTATTGAATAAGCTTTTAAACTGCCCATTGCACAACTTAAACTATTAAGTGATTGATATCCTTAAGATTTAAGACAGTAGATTTTGTTTCTTGCAGCTGAACACATTCTAGCAAACTAATATTAATAAAATTTCTTTCACCTTTTGTCTCAATATTTCCTACTTTTCCCAGAGAGTTGAGCAGGAAGAGAAATATTGGAAGAGAGAGTGAAAACTGGACTGAAACATTGCTAGCTGGGGACCTTAGGTAATTTGGTTAATTTCCTTGAGCCTCCAATAAAAACAAAATGATTCAGATGTTCCTATAATTTGGGCAAACCTTAATTTCCACTAATCATATCTGAACAAATGGGATTTTTAGATTAGTATATTTGTTTATTGTAATGTACTTATTGCTGAGACATGCTGACACCATTAAGTTGAAAAATGCAGTCCAGGTTTCCTGATCAGATAGAACAGGTCCGATTTCAGTCAATGAGGGGAATAGGGCACTTCAGATCAAGCACATTTAGGCTTCCTAAAAAAGTCAGGATCAGAAATACAGGCAGTGGCTACCAGTCAGGAGCAGAGAAGGCAAAATAAGTCAATGGTATGTCTTAATAAAGCCTGACTATGAGCTTATCTCAACTTTCTTTTCAAGCAAGCAGGCAACTGAAGGTAAGGGCATTCCTTATTGACTGAGCACAGGTTCTCCCTTCAGCTCTTGCTGACCAAATCAGTGGAGACTTCCCCACCTATGAGGAACTGATGACCAACTAGTCTCCATTTGAGGGTCTCGACACATATGACAGGCTGGGGAAACAACCCAGGACCATGGCTTATCTCCCAGGCTCCTTGATGCCCCAAGCCAACAACTCTTTAGATTTTTTTCCTTTCTTCCCACCTTGCAGGCCAGCTTTCTCTTCAAAGCTAAAAGACAGTTATGGCCTCAATATTAATTTCCAGAGAGAGTAGTTTATTAAGTAGAACAGGGATAAACATAATGCAATTAGGTTATGATGCATGGAGCTGATCTCGGGACTTGGTTTTCAGTCACAATAGCCTCTCTTGAGGCAGCTCACTCCTAGTCCTTTGCTCTGCACGTGTGGGACTTATAATGAGCACCAAGCCGAGTGAACGACAATAAATCCAGACTGAGAATCACTGATGAAAGTGGAACCCACAAGAGAAAACTAGCCAGAGTATCTGCACAGGAAGAACAGCAAGACTGAGGGCACACTTCTCTTCATAATAGCAGAAAACAGAAGCTGATCCACAAGGTGAGCATGAGAACTGAAAGCTGTTCAGATAAAGGTATTTCCAAGCAAAGGCTACGCTAACCACTCCAAGGCTGAAAGAACGAACAAAATGTATGCTTCATGGCAAAAGAAACTTAATCCTGAAGAAAGAACCAAGACAAACATGAAAACAGAGAAAAAAAATTTTCAGAATAGAATATATCAAGCAGGAAAGAATTAAATATAGAAATAAGGTGAAATGAAACATGCAAAATGAGAAGACTGAGTAAATTAGAGTTTCAAGAAACAATATCAAAGTTCTTACACTTGTTGACCAAAAGTGGAAATTATAATTCAACTTCAGACATTTTGAAATAAAGAACATATCCTCAAAGCTTAAGTGTAACCACCAAAAGAATGAAAAAGAGATTTATAACTAAATCTTCCAAACCAGTAGAAGTTATAGAAACCTTAATAAATCTAGCTCATGTGACTTTTCACTTCTTCCCAGATTCTTCCCACAGGGGAGATTGTGACCTGTCTATTGCTGGCCCCAACACCAAGTCGAAGTTATACATTTGCTTTGGCCCTGCCCTCAGAAGGCACTGACATATTGCTGGACCCAGCACCAAGGTATGGGAGTCTTCTGCCTGGAACCTACCCACCAGGGCACTGCGACATATCTCTGAGCCCATCAGATATTTGAGGAACTCTCTTCTCTTACCTCGGCTTTGTTCATAGGAGAGATTGTGACGTATCTCTGGGCCCAGCCCCTAGGTGATGGGACTCTCCTCTCTAATTGGACCATACCCACAGAATAGAGAGCGACTTATTGCTGGGTCCAGCACAAGGGCAATGTGATTCTTCTGCCTGGTCCCTGCCCACAGGGGTCATTGTCACGTATCTCTGGGCCCATCACCTGGATGACCTGACTCTCCTCTTTCTCCTGGAACCTGTCCACAGTGGTAATTGTGATGTATTGCCTGGTCCAGCACCTATGTGATGTGACTCTCCCCTCATGCCTGGGCCCAGCCCACTGGGTCATTGTGACAGATTATTAGACCCAGCCCCTGGGTTACGTGACTCACCTCTTCTTCCTGACCCCTGCCCACAGGGGGCCTTGTGACATATCTCTAGACCCCTCACCTAGGTGATGTGACTCTCCTGCCTGGGCCCACCCCCCAGGGTGTAAGGCGACGTATTGCTGGACGCAGCACCTAGGTGATGTAACTCTTTTCTGCTGCTTGACTCTGCCCAAGGATGGACTGCGATATCCCAGCACCTAGGTGATATGGCTCTCTTCTCCTGCCCAGGCCCTGCATACTGGCTGTATTGTGACATATTTCTGGGTCCCACACCTAGGTGATAGGACTCTCCTGAATGGGCCCTGCCCTCAGGGGTATTGTGGCTTATCTTTTCATTTATCACCTAAGAGATGTGACTCTCCTCTTCTGCCTGAGTCCAGCCAAAAGGGGGGATGGTGACATGTCACTGGGCCCAACACCTAGATGATAGGACTCTCCTCTTTTGCCTGGGCCCCACATATGTTGGATATTGCGACTTCAGTGATGGGAGGCTCCTGCTTGGACCCCACCCACATGGGGCTTTGTGATATATCTCTGCATCCATCACCTAGGAGATGTGACTCTGCTCTCCTGCCTGGCTTCAGCCAAAAGTGGGGATAATGACATGTCACTGTATGCAGAACCTAGGTGATGGGACTCTCCTTTTGCCCCCACATATTTTGGGTATTGTGACATATCACTGGGCCCAACACCTGGGCAAAGGAAGGCTCCTGCCTGAGCCTTGCTCACCGAGGGCCTTGTGATGTATCTCTGCATCCATCATCACCTAGGTGATGTGATTCTCCTGTTCTGCCTGCACTCTGCCCACAGAGAAGGTTGTGACATGTCACTGGGCCCAGTATGTAGGCGATGGGAGGCCCCTGCTTGGGTCTTGCCCACAGGGTGTATTGTAACATCTTGCTGGGCCCAGCATTCAGGGGGTGAGACCCTGCTCCCTGTACCCTGCTTTCAAGAGGGGATTGTAACATATTTCTGGCCAAGCACCTGGGTGATGTGACTCTTCTGCCTGGGCCCAGCCCACAGATGGGATTGTGACATATCGTTTGACCTAGGACTGAGATGATGTGACTATGTTTCTGCCTCATTGATGCCCACAGGAAGCATTGTCACATATCTCTGGACCCCTCACCTAGGTGATGTGACTCTCTTGCCTGGGCCCAAACCTTACAGGATATAATGACATATTGCTGGATGTAGCACCTAAGTGATGGGACTCTCCTCTTTTGCCTGGCCCCCACATATTTTGTGTATTGTTTCCTAGGTGATGAGAGCTTCCTGCTTGGACCCTACCCACAGGGTGCTTTGTGACATATCTCTGCATCCATCACCTAGGAGATGTGACTCTGCTCTCCTGCCTGGCCCCAGCCAAAAGTGGGGATAGTGACATGTCACTGGACACAGATCCTAGGTAATGGGACTCTTCTCTTTTGCCTGGGCCCCACAAATTTTGGATATTGTGACATGTCTCTGGGCCCAGCACCTAGGCAATGGGAGGTTCCTGCGTGGGCCCTGCTCATAGGGGGCCTGGTCACATATCTCACATATGTCAGATATTTGTGACATATCTCTGCATCCATCATCACCTAGGTGATGTGACTCTCCTGTTCTGCCTGAACCCTGCCCATGGGGAAGACTGTGACATGTCCCTGGGTCCAGGACCAGGTGATGTGTCTCTCCTGCTTGGGTCCTGCCCACTGGAGCACTGAGGACCTGCCTGCTGCTGTCTAGTTGGTCCTTGCTGATCTCAGTCTCACCTCACAGCCTTTGCCCCAGCTGTGTCCTCTGCCCTGTGGGATGTACCTCTGTTCCATGTGGCTCCCTCCCACCCTCACTCAGGTCTGGGCCTAAATGCCCCAAACCCCTGAGCCCCACCACAGCCCCACGGTACCTTGGCTCTGCAGGGCTGCTTCTTGATGATGTTGGCCTTCCAGCAGCATGGGGCAGCCCCTGCAGTTGCCACCTGCACCCCACTAGACCACGCTCCAGGGGTACATGGGTGTGGACGTCTTGGTTACTGCTCTCCGTCAGCATCCAAAGCAGGACTGGAGCTCAGAGCAGGCTCCTGGCTGATAGTTGCTGAATGAGTGCAGTAATTAATGACAATGAAAACGCTGTGTAGAAACACTGGCTGAATACTGCCTAGAAGAAAATGTCTCAAATGCCTACGTTAGCAATGAAAAAAAAAACACTGCTAATTAATGAACTAAGCATCTAATTCAAGAAACGATGAAAGCAACGCATCTAACTTATAGAAAAAGTGAAAGGAAAACATAAAATACTTAAGGTCAAAAACTGATGGAATGAGAGCATCGAGAAAAACAGAAGTTGGTTGTTTGAAAAGCATTGCTCAGTAGTACCTTCTGCAACGTGAGGGCCTTCTGTGCTAACTCAGCAGCCACCGGCCACGTGTGTATTAAGCACTTTAAATGTGGCTGATCCTCTGACTGAGGATCTAAATTTTTAATCGTATTTAAGTTTAATTTTAATCCATTTAAATAGACATACAAGGCTAGTGATACTGCGTTTGACAGTACAATTCTAGAATATTTCAATACAGTGTTCCCAAGTTGACAGGTATAATAATTATTGTGGGAGCATAATGGGGGATAACTAGATATACCCTAAATGACTACCAGAAGAAAAAGGTATTAATAAATTGTGATAGATTCATGCAATATTAAATTATTTAAAATTAAAACTGATTTACTAGAGCTGTGCAATTGAGTGATGTACTAACGCCAACACTCAACTGCTTCATGCTACAATAACAGCAGCTTCAAGGATTTCAGTTGAATACATTTATAAATTTATTTGATTTCCAAAAATATTCAATTCTGTGTCAAAAGCAAATTGTGCAATAATATTTAGAGTATCATGTTACTAAATATTATTTAGAGTAACATTTAAAAACTCTGCAAATTAGCACTTTATGTTTTAAGGATAGGAATAGATGCAGGACAATTGTTTATTGATATTTGACACAGATGGTCCCATCTCTGGATGAGGGACATGGATACCCTCAGGGAGGGGTATGTGAGGCCCTCAGATTGCTTAAAAATCTGAAGCCAACAGACATGTTCAAACTTGCTAAAGCTGGCTCAGTCCCAGGCGAGGAGCTTTAGCCTCCATTTCCGGGGAAGAGCCTGTGTCTGGGAGTTCATGGCATGAAGGGACAGAGACAAAGTGAGTCCCCCAAGGTGGCAAATCCACAAGAGACAAGAAGGAGAAGCTAAGTGAGCACATACACCCAGCTTCCGCTCCCAAATGCACCAGTTAGACAGTTCACTCCTTCTTCCCTCACAGAGCGTGGAGAGAGAGACGAGGCACTTCTTCCCGGAACAAGTTGCTAAGTCTCCCCCTTATTTGTGTTGTGTTTGTATTTGTTGTTAACTATTATGGCCAGCAGATGTGCCAGGTCATTTGTATACACTTCTCCTTTTACCAAACTTTCCTTAGAATAGACATGACAGTAACAGTGGGTATCGGAGTTGTGCTTAAAATCCAAGTCCAACTTGGAGCCAGAGCTTCTGCCCGAGGGCAGACTGCCCAGTGACTGCAGGTGTGAGGTGGGGGAACGAGGGCTGGTGGGCCCTGGGTGCAGACCCCATGCATGGGCCTGGACCCAGCTCTGCTCCTGTGGTTGTGGGTGGGCTGCATGCTGGGGGTGGGAACCCACTGTCAACAGTCATGGATTGGCCTGCCCTGAACCCAGTGAATGCAGCTGCAGGGGAGGGGACCGGGGAGGGATCCGGGAAGGGAGGGAGAGGCTGCTAGCTGATCTCAGTACAGGACTCTTTCCAAGACTCCAGTCTCTCTGGAGTCAGGTCAACACTGAGTGGGATGTCAGGGCTGAGCTGACAGTTCTCTCCCCACAGTCAACTCCATCAAGGGTCAATTGTTTTGGTGGAGTGACTGTGAGCCCAGAGTCTAAGATAAATTATCACACAACAAGTCTGTTTAATGAGCACAGACATTTGGTTTAGAGCATAATGAAAATAAATCTCTGCAAAGCATTTTCAGCTGATTTCCCCATTTAGGGTCTGTCATATTAGTGCGGCTTTCTGGTTTACAAAATAAGCCTACATGAAGGCACAATTAGAACCTCCTGAAAAATCTTTATTCCCTTTCCTTGTTGATTTAAAATATGGCTTTCCTTATTCTTCTTCAGCACCCGGGCACAGAACGCACATGTGCTTCTAACCCATGCTGTCTGCTCAGCCCACTGAAGATGACAGGAATGAAAGCCTGGCCTCCGCCAGGCACTGCGCAGGTGCAGAGAATGCTGTTGGGGCAATCCTGGCATGATTTGCTGCCTTCTAGAACCTGTGTGTGGATTCAGACGTCACTGTATCTCAGAATTTTGGCAGGAGAACTAATTATGATACAAAATACACAAAGAGAAAGCATACCTCCCTCTTCATAGCCAAGCACTAGCCTGCAATGTACAAGGGATGCAGATCTGATCACTGAACTCCTCACATTTTATACACAAAATGCCTCCCTTCTCATATTTTTTTAAAAATAAAAGCAAGTGGGCTGGACACGGTAGCTCATGCCTGTAATTCCAGCATTTTGGGAGGCCGAGGCAGATGGATCACCTGAGATCAGGAGTTCAAGACCAGCCTGGCCAACATGGTGAAACTCTATCTCTACTAAAAATACAAAAAATTAGCTGGGTGTGGTGGTGGTGGGCACCTGTAATCCCCACCTACTTGGGTGTCTGAGGCAGGAGAATTGCTTGAATCTGGGAGCCAGAGGTTGTAGTGAGCCAAGATTGTGCCATTGCACTCCAGCCTGGGTGACAGAGCGAGACTCTGTCTCAAAATAAATAAATAAATAAATAAATAAATTTAAAAAATAAAAAGAAGTGAGGATTTGTTTCCACAAACTATGCCATAGATGGGAGCATGCCAAGATTGTGCTCCCCACCCTATTTTCTAACTTCTTTATAAATATATTCAAAGAAAGAAAAGTGGAAAGAACTTGAAAGCAAACACCTGCATACCTATCTTAGTTCATTTTTTGGCACTGTAACAGAATATCACAGCCTGGGTGATTTACAATAAACACAAATTTATATAGCTCATGACTCTAAAGGCTGGCAAGTCCAGGAGCATGGTGCTGGCATCTGTTGAGGGCCTTCTTGCTGAGCCATGACAGGGCAGAAAGCGTCACATGACTAGAGAGCAAGAGCGTGCATGACATCTCAGCTGTCTCTCCCTCTTCTTATAAAGCCATCAGTTCTGATCACCTTTTTAAATTATAATTACCTTCCATGGCTCCACCTCCAATCAACATACGAATTCAGGGATTAAATCTCTGGCACATAAAATTTGGAGGATACATTCAAACCATAGCATTCTTCCCTTGCCCCTAAAATTTATGTCCTTCTCACATGCAAAATACATTCATCCTGTCCCAATAGCTCCAACATCTTGACTCCCTGTGATATCAACTCAAATGTCCAAAGTTCAGAATCTCACTTGAATTAGATAACTGTGAGACTCGAGGCATGATTCATCTCATGGCAAATCTTATCCAGCTATGAGCCCTTGGAATCAAAATGAGTTGTCTACTTTCAAAATACAGTGATGAGACAGGCATGGGATAGATATTACCATTTAAAAGGGAGCAGCAAGAAAGAAGAGCAGATAACTTGTCCCAAGTCCAAAACCCAGTTGGGAAAACAACATTAGATCTTAAGACTGCAGAATATCCTTTCACCCCATGTGCTGCCTCCTGGACACACTAGTGAAGGGGTTGGACCCCTAAGGCCTTAGGCAGCCCCACCCCTGTGGCTTTGGTGGGCTCAGTCCACACTTCAGAGTTTCCAGGCTGGTGTTGCATGCTGGGAACTCTACAGTCGTGGAGACTTGGTGGTGGCCCCAACTCTGTAGCTCCATTAAGATTTGCCTCGTAGGCACTCTCTGAGGTGGCTTCACCCCTTCCACAGGTCTCTACATGGGCCCCCAGGTTGTTTGATATATCCTTTGAAATCTCGGTGGAGGCTGTTGTGCTTCCACAGCTCTTGCAGTCTGCAGCACACTTGCTGAATTAGCACCATGGACTTCATCAATGTTTATGACTTGTACCTTGCAGGGCACAAGCTGCACCTAGACTCACTAGAGCCATCACTGGGGCATCCAAGCATTACTGCACCAGAATACAGAGAGCAGAGACCAGACTCCGGCTGTAGCTCATCCCCTGAAATTGTATGTACTGGAAGTTTAATCATTAAATTCATGTTGATTGGAGGGGGGCCATTGAAAGGTCATTAGGAGTTTAAAAAATCATTAGGATTAAGCCCTGGCGATGGGACTGCTGGTTTCATAACAAGAGGAGGAGACACCTGAGCTGTCATGCACACTGCTGTACTCAGAGATCTCCCATTGCTTTGATGAATAGCCTCTGGCTTTGTTCTAGCGACATTAGTTTTATCAGTCAGTCACTTGGTCACATTCTTGGTTTCCTCTGCTGAAAATACTCTTTCATTCTCTATCACATGGACAGGCTGCGTTTTTTTCAAATCTTTGTACACTGCTTTCTTTTTAATTAAAAATTTATTTTAAGTTATTTTTAACTCCCATGTCTCACTGTCCACAGTTAAAAGTAGCCATGCAGCAGTTTGAATGCTTTGCTGCTTAGATAGTTCTGCCAGATAGCCTGGTTCATACTCTTAAGTTCCACATTCCACAAGGCTCTTGAGCATGGACACAATTCAGCCAAGGCCTTTGCAACTGTATAGCAAGAATGGCAAGGACGGCCTTTACCCCAGTTTCCAACACCTTGTTACTCAGCTCCATCTGAGGCGTCACCAGAATGTCCTGTACTGCCCAGACTCCTATCAACATTTGGTCACAGCCACTTAATCTCTAAGAAGATTCAGGCTCTCCCTAGTCATGGAGTATTCCTCTAAGTCCTCATTGTAATTACCCTTAATGCTCCATTCATGACAAAACAGACTTTTTCTAGCCTGCTTCTCCAGGTTTTTCCAGTCTTTACCAATTACTCAGTTCCAGAGTTTTCCAGGTAGCTCCATATTTCAGGTATTTACAGCAACATTTCAGGTATTTATAGCAATAGCCAGGTACTAATTTTCTGTCTTAGTTGGCTTACTGTTGCTATAACTGAATAACTGATACTAGATAGAAAGGAAAAATTTACTTCTTACAGTTCTGGAGACTGTGAAGTCCAAGATCAGGTAGCTGTGTTTGGTCAGCTTCTAGGGAGGGCTTTGTGCTGCATCAGGATAGGGTCGAAGTCAACACAGTGAGAGCAAGAGTATGTGTGTCAGCTCAGGTCCCTCTCCTTCATCTTATGACACTACAGTCCATCATGGTAATCCCAGCCTGATTACTTTATCTAATTCTAATTACATCCCCAACACCCCACTTTCAATCAGCATAGGAATTTGGGGATTC
>PVKP010033862.1:0-24696 GCA_004027715.1 Plecturocebus donacophilus | reverse complement strand
CACAGGTTTTAATAGTCAAATTGATCAAGCAGAAGAGAGGATATTAGAAGTTGAAGACCAACTTAACGAAATGAAACGAAAAGATAAGATCAGAGAAAAAAGGGTAAAAAGGAATGAGCAAAATCTCCAAGAAAAATGGGACTATGTGAAAAGACCTAATTTACGCTTAATAGGTATACCTGAAAGTGACGAAGAGAATCAAACCAAGCTGGAAAATATTTTTCAGGATATTATCCAGGAAAATTTTCCTAAACTAGTAAGGCATGACAATACTCAACTCCAGGCAATACAGAGAACCCCACAGAGATATTCCTCAAGAAGACCAACCCCAAGACACATATTCATCAGATTTACTCGGATTGAAATACAGGAGAAAATATTAAGGGCAGCCAGAGAGAAGGGCCAGGTTACCCATAAAGGGAAGCCTATCAGACTCACAGCAGATCTCTCAGTAGAAACTCTACAAGCTAGAAGAGAGTGGGGGTTAATATTTAACATCCTTAAAGAAAAAAAACTTTAAACCCAGAATTATATATCCAGCCAAACTAAGTTTTACATGTGAAGGAAAGATAAAATTTTTTGCGAACAAGCAAGAACTCAGAGATTTCATCACCACCAGGCCTGTTTTACAACAACTTCTGAAAGAGGTACTATACACAGAAAGGAACAACCAGCATCAGTTATCTGAAAAACTTAACAAAAAGAATATTACAACAATGAAGAATTTACATCAACTAACGGGCAAACAGCTAGTTAGCCTTAAATAACATCAATATCAAAACTAAACTTAAATGGATTAAATGCCCCAATCAAAACATATAGTTAGACAAACTGAATAAAAAGTTAAAAATCATCAGTACGCTGTATTCAGACCTTTCTTACAGGCAAGGACACACAAAGACTTAACATAAAGGGATGGAGGAAGATCAACCAACCTAATGGAGAGCAAAAAAAAAAAAAAAAAAAAAAAAAAACCACAATTTGAACTCAGACTTGGAACAAGCAAATTTAATAAATATTTACAGAACTTACCACCCTATATCCACAAAACATATATTTTTTTTCAATATCATATTATACCTATTCTAAAAGTGATCACATACTAGGAAATAAATCATTTTTTTAGTAATTGCATGAGCATTTCACCGATTTAAATGAAATCCTGAGCAATAGAGCAAGATTATCGTTCTCTCTCCCTCTTTCTCTTTCTCTTTTTTTTCTCTTTTATTCTTCTTTTTTTCTCAGAAAAAAAAAAAAGTCCTTTCACTTTTTAAAACTTTAAAAATCAATATGTCATTCTTTTTCATTTTTCATGGCTATGAGGATATGATGAAGGGAAAGTGAAAGCCGCATCTGGGAAGCAGAAGAAGAGGGAAAAAGGGAAACAGAGAAGTTTAAACAAGGGTTGCTACCTGCTGCTCCCTGAGGGCCACTGTGTGTTCGTGTGTGTGTGTGTGTGTGTGTGTGTGTGTGTGTTGAGTGAGAGGAGAGAGAGAGAAAGACTCAGCTAGATCTGGGGAAGCCAGAGCATCTCCGGTCCCCAGGAGAACTGAAGCTGCAGGTTTGGAAGCTGGGACTATGTAACTCAACATGAGATGATGGTAGGCAGGCATGTGAGAAGCCGGGGACTAGGTGAGCGTGAAGCAGTGGTCCTCTTCCCCAAAGCCTGACACACACAGGAATGAGACCTCCTCATATGCCTGGAAGGGAGGGCATGGCTGTTCTGAGTGTGCAGTGGACCAGCAGGGGCCTGGGTCAGCAGATGGAGATTCCAGGACCAGGGACAACAGCACCGCAGGTGCCAGCTAGAGGAACCAGCGGATCTTCCTGCAAGCATGAGATCAGGAACATCTCAGCTCTCAACCAGACCAGGAAGGACACTAGTCCCTCTGTGGAGATCAGTGTGGATCCAGCAGACAAGCATGGGCCATCATCCACCCCTGGGTCCTATGAACGAGCGGTCCCCCAGCTTTTTGGAACCACGGACTGGTTTCAAGCAACACATTTTTTCTGCAGACTGTGACAAAGGAATGGTTTCGGGATGAAACTGCTCCACCTCGGATCATCAGGCATTAGACTCTCATAAGGCGAGTGCAACCTAGATCCCCCATATGCGCAGTTCACAATAGTGTTGGCCTCCTGAGAATCTAGCCCTGGCACTGAGCTGACAGGAGCTGGGCTTGCAGGGGCAGAGCTCAGGAGGTAATGCTTACTTGCCCACCACTCACCTTCTGCTGTGCAGCCCAGTTCCTACAGGCCACAGACCAGTACTGGCCCAAGGCCCAGGGATTGGGGACCCCTGCTATAAAACACATATACCCCAGTAACCCCAGAGGCCATGCTGGAGGGGAGCAGGCCGGAGGAGAAGAAGAGGAAAAGACCTCAAGGAACACAGCATTTGTCTAAAGAAACTGTTTAAATAATGGAATTGGAACAAACTGGACTGAATTAGGTGTTTCCTCTGCCGTGGCCCAAGCTGTGTCCCCTGAAAAATTCATATGCCAAACTACCTTAAAAGGTGACTATATTTAGGCCAGTCATGGTGGCTCACACCTGTAATCCCAGCACTTTGGGAGGCTGAGGCAGGAGGATCACCTGGGGTCGGGAGTTTGAGACCAGCCTGGCCAACATGATGAAACTCTGTCTCTACTAAAAATACAAAAATTAGCTGGGTGTGGTGGCGCATGCCTGTAATCCCAGCTACGTGGGAGGCTGAGGCAGGAGAATCTCCTGAACCCAGGAGGCTGAGGTTGCTGTGAAGTGAGATCGAGATCGTACCACCACACTCCAGCTAGGAGACACAGCAAGAGAAAGGAGAGAGAGAGAGAGAGAGAGAGAAAGGAAGAAAGGAAGGAAGGAAAAAGAAAGAGATAGAGGACTATATTTAGATAGGGCCTTTAAAGACGTGATTAAGTGAAAAGGAGGTCTTTAGGGTGGGCTTTTATCCAGTCTGACTGGTGTCCTTATGAGAAGAGGAAAATCAGCCACACAAAGAAATAGCGGGGATGTGTGGATGCAGAGGAGAGATCGCCTGAGGACACAGTGAGGCAGCCACGTGCCAGTCCAGGTGAGAGGCCTCAGGAGAAACCAGACCTGCTGACACATTGACCTTGGACTTTGAGCATCCAGAACTGTGAGAAAATAAATACCTGTTGTTAAAGCCACCCAGTGTATGCTACTCACTATGGCAGTCCCAGTGAATAAATATACTCCGCCCCTACCCCCAGCCTCCCCACCTAAGTCTACCCAAAAGGGTGAGGTCTTGAGGAAAACCAAACCTCTTAATAGGACTGTAAGGAAGCTCTATTTTTTTCACTTCGTGCAAATCATTTGGAAAACAAATGTTTTCCAGCTTTAAAAGAACAACTTTACTTACAAATAATCTGCTCTCATTTATCCAGTCCTTTGAAGTAGAGGAAAGAAAATCTTTACTTACTAACCCTGGATATATTCAGAAGCCAAAAACCCCAAACTTTATTTCTTTAACATTTCTAATCTCATGGTTTTTAAAAGAGGTTAAATTAGCACAATTTATTCTAAACTAGTGGAGTTCATCATATTTTCATTTCAAAGTCAATCAGAGAATTCTAGTTTCATCCCATCTTTGATTCAGTGAAACTGAAAGGTCATATTTTTCCACTAAAAAATGCCCCTGAAATTAACTTCCGAAGTATTTCCTTACAAGCGGTATTTGCAACTATGTTGCTTTTTTTGTCCCTCGTCCATACTTCTGTTTTAATATGTGAAATTTAAAAACAGGGATGAGGAATTTCCTCGTGAATATTTCTACTCAGGGACAGGATTCGAAGGGAAACGAGGCAGACGCGGCCAGCCCTCGGTGGGGGCCGCCCTCGGTCCTTCTCAGGCCCAAGCCTTTCCTTGCTCATTGTAAGTAGGACACCCGCCGCTTGGCTCGTTGGAGCTGAAGTGCACAGAAC
Organism: Plecturocebus donacophilus; assembly: GCA_004027715.1. Classification (NCBI taxonomy): domain Eukaryota; kingdom Metazoa; phylum Chordata; class Mammalia; order Primates; family Pitheciidae; genus Plecturocebus; species Plecturocebus donacophilus. The sequence continues at coordinate 20,758 of PVKP010033862.1, read as the reverse complement.
AAAACCACTGCCTCCGACAGGGCCACGGAGCCTGGACACTGTGTGCTCCCGACTGCGCGTCCGTGGAAAGTTTGCCAAGTCTTTAACAGCTGCAGCGGATGAAACACAACTTCCTAATGTTCACGGCTTCCTCGGGCAATCATTTCGTTCATCACAGGCCCGGGCTGACAACTATTAGGATCGAGGCCAAACACCTTCTGGAGTTGTTCTGAAGAGAGGCGTTTCTAAGCCCTTGCTCCTTCCCCGCAGACTAACCACTGGCCCCTCACAGCGCACCCGTCAATAGCTGGAAAGCTGGACCTTGTTTTTGCCCCGAGGCTTCTTCCGGATAGTCACAGTCTCCCCTCGCCTTTCCAGTCCAGATCTGTCTGTCTTAGAGAATGAGTGGATTCAGCACAAGGCTCCCGGAGACATGCAAGTGCAAAAAAGCCGTGAGCGTTTGGACAGAACGTGTCAAGTCAATGAAGATGGCGTGGGGACGTTGGAAGGGTCAGGAGCATGGTGGAGTTTTGTGGGGTCTGGGCAGGACCGCAGGCCGTCCATGGCACGAAGAGGCAGCTGCGGTTCTCTTCTTTTTAAATCTATTGCTCTTCCAAAAGCAAGATTCCCTGTTAGTGGTCGAGACTCCCAAAACGCAGGCCGGGCGCTGTGGCTCACGCCTGTAATCCCCGCACTGTGGGAGGTTGAGGCGGGTGGATCATGAGGTCAGAAGTTCAAGACCAGCCTGGTCAACATACTGAAACCCATCTCTACTAAAAATACAAAAAGTTAGCCAGGCGTGGTGGTGGGTGCCTGTAATCCCAGCAACTCGGGAGGCCGAGACAGGAGAATCGCTTGCACCTGGGAGGCGGAGGTTGCAGTGAGCCGAGATCATGCCACTGCACTCCAGCCTGGGCGACAGAGCAAGACCGTCTCAAAAAAAAAAGAATCCCCAAAAACCCGTGATAAAGATTGCTGTGCCACTTTTTGGAAGACATCCTTTTTCTCTTTATTTTCAAAATAAAGATTCTCTACCCTCTTCCTCCTTCTTCGGCAGTAAAATGTTATGTCTGAGCATGGTCAAAATTCAAGAGGTATAAAAAGAAATACCATAAAGCAGTATTTTTTTTTTAATGCGGAAATACTTCCCTTAAATCATAAAGTACAGAAACATTGTTTAAAAAATGTCATCTTTATCCTCAATTCTCCCTCTGAAGACAGTTTATTACCAGTTGTGAGTGTTTACTTCCAGAGATATGTTATTGGGTTGTGCAAAACTAATTGCGGTTTTTGCCATTAAAAGTAATTGCAAAAACCGCAATTACTTTTGCACCAACCTAATGTATATAAATATGTTCTGACATGTTATTTTGAGCTCCCCAGAAACAAAACAAGATTTGCAGCCCGGTGAAAGACCATCCTGGTGTTCCGAAGAAGAAACTCGAGGTCATGATGTGGATTATGTAAGGTGATAAGGCTCCCTTCCTAGATATTTTGATCCCTGCAGAATTCTTTATGGGATTGTCCTGTTTTTTTATCCATGGGTCAGAAGATACATCCATCTCTGACTAGGTGAGGCGGAATAAAATAAAACTTATTCAGACGATTTCCAAGTCTAAATTGTGGGGCACAAACAAGTCAATTATTTTGCCAGCAGCACCCACAAGGAATCCATCTTTTGTCTACAGATGCAAATCAATCAGTGTTTTAGTCAGCTCCGGCTGCTATGAGAAAATATCATAGACTGGATGTCTCGAACAACAGATTTATTTTCTCACAGGTCTGGAGATCAGAAGTTCAAGATCAAGGTGCCAGCAGGGCTGGTTTCTGGTGAGGCCTCTCCTCCTGGCTTGCAGACCGCCACCTTCTCATCCTGTCTTCATGTGGACCTGGCATTTCCTGTGTGCATGAGAGGAAAGAGAGAGGGACAGAGCTCTTTGGGGTCTCTTCTTATAAGACACTAATTCTATCAGATCAGAGACTGACTCTTGTGACCCCGTTTAACCTTAATTACCTCCTTAAGACCCTATCTCCAGATACAGAAGGTCTCCAACCTACAATGGTTCCACTTATGATTTTTTGATCTCATAATTGTGGGAAAGATTCAAGTTCAGTAGAGACCATACTTTGAGTACGCATGCACCCATTCTGTTTTTCCCTTTCAGTACAGTATTCAATACATTACACAAAATATTCAACACTATTATAAAATAGGCTTTGTGTCAGATGATTCACCTGACAGTACAGTAGGATAATGAAAGCAATCTGAGCAGCTTTTTTTTTTTTTTGAGATGGAGTCTTGCTCTGTTGCCAGGTTGGAGTGCAGTGGTACGATCTCGGCTCACTGTAGCCTCCGCATCCCAGGTTTAAGCGATTCTCCTTCCTCAGCCTCCGGAGTAGCTGGGACTACAGGCATGTGCCACCACGCCCAGCTAATTTTTTTTTGTATTTTTAGTAGAGACAGGATTTCGCCATGTTGGCCAGGATGGTCTCGATCTCTTGACCTCGTGATCCGCCCATCTCAGCCTCCCAAAGTGCTGGAATTACAGACATGAACCACTGCACCTGCCTCTGAGCTGCTTTAAGGTTGGTTAGGCTAAGCTATGACATGCAGTAGATTACATGTATTCAACACATTTTTGACTTAAAACATTTTCAACTTGTGATGAGTTTATCGGAGCATAACCGCATCTAAAATTGAGGAGCACCTATATAATCAAATCAGGGCTTAGGGCTTCAACATATGAATTTGGCAGGGGTGGAGGAAGGATACAATTTAGTTCATAACAGTTAGCAACATTGATAACTATTTTAATAAAACAATAACAGCCACTATGTAAGTGTCAGGCAATGTACAGCGTGCTTTATGCATGTTACTTAGAGTTCTCAAAATAACTCCATGAAATGGATATGATTATCACCAGAATGATTGAAACTAGAAGTATTTAACAAGTGGTATGATTTGAGCACTGACTAGTCAGAATGAACACCAGCTATAAACTGGCTGTTGTTCCAGTGCATGCTGGCCAAAGATCAGCCCCAAATAATCGAGTGGCTCAGGTAAAGAAGGAGGGGACTGGAGAGGAGAAGAGAACTGGACAAGCCCACACAGCTGGCAGAGGGTGGAACAGGGACACGTCTGTCTTACTCAACATTATTTTGCCTCTCCGCTACCTCGCCAGGAGCTATCTGTGGGAGATCCCCATATTTCTCTACTTTGGTGAGTCTTTGAGTGTTTTGAGTTATTTCCATTATGTTCACAACTCAATGACTGTGCCTGCCATGGCAGAGGCTGGTTTGGGATAGAGCCAGTTTGGCCACTGACTCCTCTCTGAATAGACCTAGACCCGGGGGGCAGGGAATCGTCTTTGCTGTCCATTCTGGCTCACAGTTGACACTATTGCAGTGTTTCTGTATCTGGGTCTTTGCATTGGGCCAAGCTGTCTTTTTCCAGAAGACATAACTGAGTCTTTGGGATCATTTGTCTTCTTCCATGACCTCTACTGTCAATCTAGATTCAGGTGCGTGCTGACTCACCATACCCATTACATGCTGCCTTTGTTCCCTAACCTGACCTGATCTTGGGGCTCAGGCTACAGCCTGCTTTTCCATCACAAAGTACCCAAACACCACACACAATGCTGACTGTGTGCCCCCTTTCCTTGCCAAATTCTTTTTTTGTGCTACTTCAATCTCAGCTGCTGACACTTTACTCCAAAGGCCTTTAATCTCCTCCCCGACGAGTTCCTCTTCCTATTCTAAATGCCCCTCATTCTTTCTCTCTCTTTCTTATGTTTTTTCTTTTTGTTTGTTTTTGTTTTTTGAGACAGAGTCTCGCTCTGCCACCCTGGCTGGAGTGCACTGGCGCGATCTTACCTCACTGCAACCTCTGCCTCCTGGGTTCAAGTGATTCTCCTGTCTCAGCCTCCCAAGTAGCTGGGATCGCAGGTGCACACCACCACGCCTGGCTAATTTTGTTTTTTCTTTCTTCCATGTTCGTCCCTTTCTTCTTTTCCTTTTTCTTTTCCCTCTATTTTCAAATTGTGTTAGCACATACCCAAAGGCAGCTTTCACTTGGTATTTGGGGCTTAGGAACATCCCTGTCTCTGGGGCTGTGAGGGGCAGAGTGTATCTGTGGGACATTCTATAAACCTCTCTGTCAGTCAGTCATACCTACAAGCAACCAGAATTAGGTCATTTACAAGGCACCTTCATTAAAGATTAAAAAGCAACCTTGCCTATTCCAAATTTTACCACATCTCCCCTCAAATGTCACCTTGTCCAGAGGGAAAGAGAAATACTATGTGACTGGAAAATCTGCTATCATATTCAAACGTGGACAAGCTCCTCTTCTTCAAAAAAAGTTCCACTGTGCAAACAATTCTATGGCCCTACATCCTGCTGTGCTCATGTTACTAGAATAAATATTTGTAGTACAAGCAGAACTTTGTTCTGAGGATAAATCCAAAGGATACTTAGCATTTTGACAAATGAAAAGCCAGTTTTTAGCTGCCCTTTGTTTGATACATACTGGATGTTGTGTTTTCTTTTCTGGGTTATGTATAATGTACAAATTCTAGGCACTCTTTGAAAGAACTTGTAATGGCAAATCGCCTTTTGACAATGACTCTAGAGAGCCTTCCTGTTTCCAGAAAGTATCCCTCTATGGCTCCAAAGATCTCAGTCTCAGGGTGATGTCCTGGACACTTTTCTTTTGCACCGTAAATGAAATGACAGTGAAGATGTCAGTGTCACTGTGTTGTAAAACTGCCTATTTCTTGGACTGTGGCTAGTCCCAGGAACAGAAAGGTGTGATGTTCACAGCCAAAACTTCCTCACGGGGGCCTGCTGTATGTCCTCAAGCCTGAGAATTGCTCTGAGGACGGACTCATTTCCCACATTTGCACTGCAGAAGTCAACACCCAGTGATCAAGGGACATCCTGGAAAAGTCAGTATAGATCCTGAACCAAAAACCCAGAAGTGATTCCAGGCTACTGCCCAAGAGCAATAGACTGTACTATACAGCCTAAGTGTGTAGTAGGTTATACTGCTGACATGCATTTATTTGTTCATCATTCAACAAATATTTACTGAGCACCATCTCTCTTGTAAACACTGTACTGTAGAGTCAGTGTAGATCCTGAACCAGGCCTCAGGGAGCTGACCATTCCCTTGGCTCTTTGCAGTGTATTATCATCCTGGGCACTGATTAGCAGTGGTGTGAGCCTGCTGAGCCAGAGGGACAATGAGCTGCCCTGACAATACCCAATAATCGAGGTTCTCCAAGGGACCTCCCCTGCTGCACCTGAAACACTTCAGATGAACTGCAGCTTTGGAAATACCCTCTTCATGTGTCAAAGGAATTATGGATTTTTTTTCCTACAGTACAAAGATGAAAAACAGGAGCCTGAGAAGCAGGACTTATACCTAAGGTGAAGGAGAAGACTGCCTAGGGTCCACACTTGAGAAATCATTTTTTAAAATATTTAATCTTGTTAGGACGGACTTCTGTGACTGCTGCCAGGGTCTCTGAACCCCCAGCAAATAAATACAGATGATATTTATTTGCTCAAGTTAATGCTATTGTAATAAATGTAAAAGAGTCACTATCTTTCCCCCAAGCTTCCTCCTCCTTCAAAATAATCTTCCCTGCAGCTTATCTTCTTTGCCTCTAGGAGACATAGCCATGAAGTCTTTATTCCTTTTGAACTTGATGCCATCTGCCTTCGGCAAAGAATCGCCTTAGTATTGTTTTTGAAGGAAATTACTTGAAAATTTTAAAAGTCAGTTCTGGCCTTGTATTTTATTTTATTTTTTTTTAGGAAAAGCTCTAGCCATTCAATGACCAACTTTCTGCCTATCATTTTATCAGTTGTTTACTTGATTTAAAGTAAATCATGTGTCAAATCACGATGTTTTGCTCAAAGATGGACCTCTTATATGTATACATACAGTATGGTCCCATAAGATTATAATGGAGCTGCCCTAAATAAGTATGCCATTTAAAAATTGTTTATATTGTACTTTTACTGTAGCTTTTCTATGTTTAGATGCACAAATACTTACCATTGTGTTTTAATTGCCCACGGTATTCAGTACAGTCACATGTCACACAGGATTTGTAGCCAGGAGCAACAGGCTGTACTATACAGCCTAAGTGTGTAGTAGGTTATACTATCTAGGTTTGTATGAGTACATCCGTGACATTCAAATAGCAATAAAATTGCCTAATGACACATTTCTCAGAATGTATCCTTATTAAGTGACACTTGATGGTAATGATGATTCTTAAAAGACAAGGGAAGAGGATGATGAATGACTTATTTCAACTCCTGTGACTAAAACACAATAAACTTCCTATTTCTGAGTGGCACTCAGAAAAATGATTTCTCCTTTTATTTTTTATTATTCCAATATTCTTTTTCTGTTTTTGAGATGGAGTCTTGCTCTGTCACCCAGGCTGGAGTACAGTGGCACGATCTTGGCTTATTGTAACCTCGAACTCCCAGGTACAAGGGATTCTTCTGCCTCAGTCTCCTGAGTAGCTGGGACTATGGGCATGTGCCACCACACCCGGCTACTTTTTGTATTTTTAGTAGAGACAAGGTTTCACCATATTAGCTAAGCTAGTCTCGAACTCCTGATCTTAAGTGATCCACCCTCCTCGGCTTCCTAAAGTACTGAGATTATAGGCATGAGCCACCACACCCAGCCTTATTTTTCCAATTTTTTAGACAATATTTAAAGAATGGAGTGGATTGACATGCTAAAATCCCAGCTTATCTACTGCCCAGAAAATACCCTTTAGTTGATGCAATGAGAGATGACCCAACTATGTTGACAGGTGACCCAGTCTTTCAGCTACCTCTGCTTTCTTTTCCTGGGTCATGGGGAGATTTGAGATAAGTATGCAGCTCTGAAGGTGTAGGTGTGGCCCAGGTGTAACTCTTTGAATCAGCATTCCCTTTAACATGACAGGTCAGCTGCTCCTTTTAGAACTGACCTACCACTTGCTTGGAAAATACTTCAGTAGGAAGCCACTTGGTTGTGCAGTGGGAATCTCTTTGAGGTGCACAAATCTTCTTGGCCTGAATCCCAATCCCAGGAGCCTCAGGTGTGAGGTGAGATTGGGTGTCAGGTAGGATCGGCCCCATAGCCTAATGAAACCTACCGGCATTCATTCTAGGTTCACATTCAACTATAGCCAGAACCTTAAAGGGAGCCATTTTACCAAGTTCTAGACATGAACACTCTGCACATTGACAACATAGCTTTGAGTTCAGTTCCCTGAACCTCAGGAAGTTCTACTTCCCTGAAGTGGTTGGCAAATTGCTGTTCAAAGAAAAATTCTTCTCTGCCATATACTTCAGGATTTCCCATTTCCAAATTCAGACAACATTCTGCTATAACAAAGTTATTTTAGGATTAATTTATTAAAATGTCATTTTGTTTCATTGCCTGAAGTTGCAAATGTAATTTTGGAAATCGTATCACTATACCAAAGAGGTTGAGTTCTTTTAACACCAAGAGGACATTTCTTATAGGTTGTTACCTACGTGCAATTTTGTAATTACTTTCTGAAGGTTTTTATCACAGTAACTAAGAGAAATTCGTTGTTTTTATCGCTCAAGGAAGGATCCAGGACCTTGTTTGAAGAGAAACACAAAATAGTTTCCTAACTGGTACATCCGTAAGGGTACAGATGAGCTGGTTTGGAAGCATCCAGTCTGGAAATTTGCCTCTGCACTGTTTCCTTGGTGAGAGCTGTGGCTAGGAAGGGGAGGTGATAAAAAAGGAGTAGAGGGGTAAAGTACAACTCCACACACAGGCAGTCAACTCCAGTAGGACTGGAATGTCCTCATGATTCTGCCATTAAACTCACATACTCCGCTGATCATGATATGTGGCTGTTCTCTTCCTGAAAGAAGGCAACACATACAGACAAACCTTCATTGTATCCTTGCTCTACGGAAGCCATGTGCTACATAAACTCTTCAGGGGAAGACAAGGGAATATAAGAAACAGTCTTGAAGGCATTGATTTAGCAGGAGTGATGTTAAACACGATTAAAGACAGTAGGGCAGCCTGGGCAACATGGCGCAACCCCATCTCTACAAAAAATGCAATAATTAGCCAGTCGTGGTGGTGTGCACCTATAGTCCCAGCTACTTGGGAGGCTGAGGTGGGACCTCTTGAGCCCAGGAGATTGAGGCTGCAGTGAGTTGTGATCGTGCCACTGCACTCCAGCCTGGGCAACAGAGCAAGACTCTGTCTCAGAGAGAGAGAGGAAAAAAGGCGGGGAGGGAGAGAGAGAGAGAGAGAGAGAGAAGATAACATGGATGTCAGTGTAGTGTTTTGGTACCTGTTCCCTTCAAAACTGCTCCTTCGGCTGGGTGCAGTAGCTCATGCCTGTAATCCCAGCACTTTGGGAGTCTGAGGTGGGCAGATCATGAGGTCAGGAGATCAAGACCATCCTGGCCAACATGGTGAAATCCTGTCTCTGCTAAAATACAAAAAATTAGCTGGGCATGGTGGCACTCCTGTAGTCCCAGCTGCTTGGGAGGCTGAGGCAGGGGAATCACTTGAACCTGGGAGGCAGAGGTTGCAGTGAGCCGAAACTGCCCCACAATACTCCAGCCTGGCTACAGAGCAAGACTCCAGCTCAAAAACAAACAAACAAAAAAAACCCGCTCTTTGGGCTTCCTACATGTGCTCAAATGAATGGGAATTAAGTGACTAATTAGTTCCAAACTACTGAGGACCCCTTCTTCTGGACGACAGAGCAAGAATCTGAGAGAAAGAGAGAGAGAAGAAAGAGAAGAGAGAGAGAGAGGTTCTTCCTTCCACAAGCAGCACTTGGCCCCTGAAAGCCCAAGCAGGGATTCCCTCACCTGCTTTCCTATCCCCATTGGGTGGCTGGGCACATGGAGGAAGGAGATTCCAAGTCCTTGTCTGTATCAGCTTCAGAACAAGTAGTTGGATCAGAGAATCCACAGTTCAGAAGGCAGGGAAAACTGGAAGAATTTTGCTCACTACTATGTTCCCCATGGCCAAGTGTTGAGCAGAAACTCAGCAGGGCTGACTGAATGACTGAATGGAGCATGACATAGAGTAAGAATTTCTGTTTGTACTTTATGCACCTAATGGAGTGGATTCCTGAAAGAAGGAATTCAGGAGTGGGTTCCAATAGGTGCATAAAATACAAACAGAAATTCTTACGCCATGTCAAGGAAAATATGGCATTATTGTAGGTTGAATCAAACATACATAATTAGACATACATTCTTGCTGCATTTTAAAAAATCACAGCCACTTCAAAATTAATTTTAAACATTTTTCTCTTAAGCCATAAAAAGGTATTTCTTTTTAAAAATATATTTTTCTGGAACACTAGATGGTTAATATAGAGTAAGCATATTAACTGAGATGACAAAATTGGAGTTACTGGTGTTTAAAAATTATCTTTGGATAAAACCTATTTTATTTTGCCTAATCAAACAATTAAATATTTCCAATGGAATGCTGCTTGTTTGGAATACAAAGTACAAGTAAAGCGCTCAGATTTTTTTTTTTTGGTTGTTTTTAAGAATTGACTATTGGTTACTTTATTTGTATATTACAATGCAAGTACATTGATTTATTGAAACCACTCTTTAGAAGTAATGACAAGAAATCAATCATCCATGGTGCATGTCTAGCTATTTAATTTATCCTATGTGTAACTACCAATTTTGAGGAAGAGGGATAAAAGGGAAATTTGGTTTTGTATTAACACCATTTGCAGCTGGCTGTAGTGGCTCACGCCTGTAATCCCAGCACTTTGGAGGCTCAGGCAGGAAGATCACTTGAACCCAGGAGTTTGAGACCAGCCTCTGTAACATAGTGAGACCCTGTCTCTATTTTTATAAAAATAAAAAACAAACAAGAAAGGATCATTTGTGCCAGAAACCATGACCTCTTTTCAAGGCTGTCTTCTGACTTATTAGGTATCTATATCTATCAGTTCTCCCACTCCCATTTTTAGATTTCTCATCTGTTTCCGAAAATAGGATTTTATTATTTCTTAGTACTACAGAAAAACATTATGCTAACTATAAAAAATTGCAGATAAGTGAAATAAAAAGTTAAAATATTCTTACTCCCCAATCACTATTAAAAGTTTGATATAGGCCAGGCATGGTAGCTCACGACTGTAATCCCAGCACTTTGGGAGGCTGAAGAGGGTGGATCACTTGAGGTCAGGAGTTCAAGATCAGCCTGGCCAAGATGGTGAAACCCTGTTTCTACTAAAAATATAAAAATTAGCCTAGCTTGGTGGTGTACGACTGTCATCCCAGCTACTCAGGAGGCTGCAGGGGGAGGATCCCTTGATCCCGGGAGGCGGAGGTTGCAGTGAGCCAGATCATGCCACTGCACTCCGGCCTGGGTGACAGAGAGAGACTCCGTCTCAAAAACAAAAAACAAAACAAACAAACAAAAAAAGAATTTGATATATAGTTTTCTTCTAGTTTTTTTCCAAGCTAACTTTTAAAAGTAACAAGTATTATACATACTGGTTTTTTTTCTCTTTTTCTTTTTTTGCAATGTTCTTTCTTCATTTAATATATTTCCATGCCAATCTTGTCTGGAATAAATATCTCACCATAAGTTATTTTGCAAAACTCAGATTAAGGGCATTTCGGGCAAACACAGGGAGGAAGATGTTTTGGACAAGGTAACATAAATGATGTAAATGCAGAAATTAATGCTACTTTTCCCTAATCTAAGAATTGTTCTTTTTTTTTTTTTTAAGACCCTGTAGTATACTGCAGTTTGGATTAAATAGAATGAATAGATAAAAAATGACAACAGTGAGTTCATTTTAGGGTGACTTCATCTCCCCTATCCACCTCCTCACCTCTCATGGAGTTAAGCAGGGTACAGGTGAATCTTATATGAAGGCTGATTTTATATACAGTGTATTTAGTTTTCTGGCACTTATGACTTTTTTTTTATAAAGGATGTTATTACTGTTAAACAATTTGTCTTATGAAAGAATGCACTTCCTGGACCAGGTACCATGGCTCACACCTGTAATCCCAGCACTTTGGGAGGCTGAGGCGGGCAGATCATGATGTCTAGAGATCGAGACCATCTTGGCCAACATAGCGAAACCCTGTCTCTACTAAAAATACAAAAATTAGCCGGGCGCAGTGGCGCCTGTCTGTAGTCCCAACTACTCAGGAAGCTGAGGCAGGAGAATCACTTGAACCTGGGAGGAGGAGGTTGCAGTGAGCCGAGATCATGCCACTGCACTCCATCCTGCGGACAGAGTGAGACTCTGTCAGAAAGAAAGAAAGAGAGAGAGAGAGAGAGACAGAGAGCGAGGGAGGGAGGGAGGGAGGAAGGAAGGAAGGAAGGAAGGAAGGAAGGAAGGAGGGAAGGAACTTCCTATCAGTCCTTCACCACTAATTTAACAGGACTTCCCATAATTTTTATTAACTATAATTTTTTTTTCTAATCCTAATATAATGGAATAACTGGACAATTTACTGCCTTGTGGCCTAAGAGGAATGACATGCTTTGACATCTGCAGTTAGTATTTTTGAAGACAGACAACCCAACAGAACACCTAGAGAAACACATTGCAAAAATGAATACCCTAGACATGGTTAAAGACCAGCTGTGCTGTTAACTGTGGAATTGCTCTCCTAGCGGGTGCATCTGAGGCAACTCCGTGCCTCCCACCAGCTGTTAGACAACATAATGGTGTGCAGTGCCAGGTTTTGATCTGTCTCCACTGTGGAGATGGATTAGAATCCATTGAAAGAGCCGAGATTGTATTAATATTTTGAAACCTGTGAATCATAATTTTCTTTCATAAGCATGGCACAAAGCAGAACTTGACAGCTGCTGCTGCTTCAAAGCAGTGTCTGAAGTTGAATCTGTTCCACATGTCATTTGCCATCATTTGCCTTCCTGGTCACATCAGCCGGCAAGTGAGTGACAAACTGTGGATGCCGGGAATCCTTGCCACAGTGCGACACTTCCTTGCACACAGCTGAGGAATCAGAACAGAGGCTGAGTGACACCCACGTTAGAGTTCAGGGACACCTGCTCAATGAAACCAGTTCATCAATTCATCCAGCATGTATCTTTTCATATTTCTGGCAGTGACTTTTACCACCATTTTGATGAGTCCAAGTGCAAACATCTTCTGTTAGAACAAATAGGAACTCTCTGGGCACTTTGATAAAGCTGTCTGGCTAGGAAAAATAAGGTAATTTGTGTTTGGATAATTTAAAATGTCTTTCCATGATTGAGACATAGTGCTAAAGTATGTACGCTAACTAAACCAATCATGTCAAATTAATATGGATAGCCAAGAAGTACAATGACAAATACCTGGACGCTTTGTCTCTGTCTACATTCTTCTTCACCAAAGTGAGCTCTTTCATTAGCTTCATGTATAACCTCATCCCAGCATTTCTTTATGTATGTGAAAAAATGATGCGTTTTTATTTTCCACCTTTTTTACTCAAAAGATTGTACAATAACTTGACTGCTCTGCCTTTTGTTTCTTTTATGTAAAATATCTTACAGACCTTTCTAGATCAGCGTGAATATCCTTATTTTTAAATGTTATTTATTTATTTAAATATTCTTATAAGGATCCTTTATAAAATATTTTAAAAAATAAAATTTATTTATTATTTATTTAAGATAAATTTTATTTATTTTATTTTTGAGATGGAGTCTTGCTCTGTCCCCCAGGATGGAGTGCAATGGTGCAATCTCGGTTCACTGCAACTTCTACCTCCTGGGTTCAAGTGATTCTCCTGCCTCAGCCTCCTGAGTAGCTGGGACTACAGGTGTGCGCCATCACGACCGGCTAATATTTGCATTTTTAGAAGAGACGGGGCTTCACTATGTTGGCCGGGCTGGTCTCAAACTCCTGACCACAAGTGGGAATAAACAAATTATATTCATTTTGGCTGGCTTCAGCCTCCCAAAGAGCTGGGATTAAAGGTGTGAGCCACCGCACCAGCCTTTATTTGTTTAAACAGTTTTATTGAGATATAATTCACATACTATGCCATCACTATTTAAAGTACACAATTCAATGGCTTTTTCTCTATTTACAGAGTTGTGCATCCATCACCACAATCAATTTTATTGCATTTCTATTGCCTCCAAAGGAAGCCCTGTAGCTTTTAACCATCACTTCCCCAGCCTCCCCACCCTGCTCCCGCTCCTTTGCCCAAGGCAACCACCAATCTACTTTCTATCTCTGTAGATTGCCTGTTCTGGACATTTTATGTCACTGGAATCGTACAAAATATGGTCCTTTGTGACTGGCTTCTTTCAGGTGACATAATGCTTTCAAAGTTCATTCATGTTGTCCCCTTGATCTTTTGATGCATAGTACTTTATTATACAGAAGTACGACCATTTGTTTGAACAACCATCCCCTTATTAGACACATGGTTGTTCCCAGTCATTGCTCTTTCAAGCAACACTGCAGTGAATAACCTTTAACATATGTATTTTCCTATGTGTTTACATATGCATAACACATACCCAGAACTGAGATTTTTTTGGAGGAGATACTAACTGCAAGTATAATTATGTTCGATAGTGCCAAATCACTGTATGACACTCTCACCAGCCATGTATGAGAAGACTGTTTCCTCTAGCCTTGCCAGGATTACATGTTGTCAAACTCTTAGGGTTTTGCTAATCTATGGGTTGAAAAAATAGAGCATCTCCATGTGGTTTTCATTTGCATATTTCTTATTACAGTTGAGATTGGTATAGGTAGTTACTGACAATTCTTAGGAGATCCTTGTTTGAACTACATTTTTTTTGGCTTCATCAGAGTGGTGGTTGCCATCTGTCAGCTACGATAATTTGATTTTCTACAGTGTTTGATTTTTAACATCTTTTACATATTGTATTTTTGTACTGACAGTTATAATGAAGATATATATTTTAAGCATAATTATTTTCATAACAAAAGTATCAAAATGAATATAATTTGCTTATTCCCAAGTTATTTTGCTCTTATTTTCCTAGAATAATTTAATAAGAAATTAATTATCTTTCAATAGTGAAGGTTATTTTGGTTGGCAACATAACTGTCCTTATTATGAAATTGCAATCCACATTAAATAAAAACAAAACATCTATTTGTTACTCACTGAACTGCTTTATTATATGTTAGATGCCTGTCATCAGTCCCATTTGGAATTTCTCAGAAAAAATAAGTTTTAGTATTTCCTGAAGAAAGAAAAAATACTCTTTCTTTAAATAGTCTCCCTTCTTCATTAGACATTTTCTCAAGTGAGTTTGTTCTTTTGAAACTAAGTTTTCTTTAAGGAGTAAGCAAATCTGTATATGTTTGGATTGATTTAAGCTTACTGTACTGAAATTCTAGGACTTCTGCACAAATTAATTGTATTTTTTCTTAGCAGCAAGTCGTGAAAGGTAAATACTTTTCTCTCAAAGAACACTGTTATGCATTGAGGTCTAATCTACAAATCCACCTAAGAAACTCTGGGGTGTCAAAGCAAGACAGAAGACATTCTTGCATGGATGACCCTACATTTCCTGAAAGCAACAATGCTGAAAGCAGCGCTGATGGCCAGGCCCTTAGGACTCTGACATAAACATTCCCAAAGCAAGACCATAAACAAGCCTGCCCTGACTTGTACATGGACTATCCTGATGCTTCACAGAGAACCAGGCATGTGACAGAGAGCCTCAGGTAACAGGTGTCAGAGTTTGGAACAGGTGAGTCATTGCAACCAGAGGAGGATAGAGGTACTCTGGAGGGTGCCGGAGTGGTGGTCATCAAAAACTCTGAGACAGCTTCCTAGCATCTGCAGCAGGAAGCTCTTCTTCCTGTAAGTCAGAATCGCTTGCATAAGCTGAATCCCCTGAGAGGCCGTGCCATTTATTATTAGGCAATGACAATCACAGCAGCAACAATACTAATACGGAGTGCCAATGTGTGTGACCTCTGCTGGGAGGGGTCGGGATGGGCTCACATTTTTCCCTGCTCTGTGCCTGTCCACAAATGACTGAGAGAGCACAGGGAAGACTGATTGGTCTGGGGACTACAAGAAATTTTAGCCAGTAGGTAAATTTGCAAGTATAGAACCTGGGACTAATAAGGAGTAACTGATACCATAATCATTGAAAAAAAAAAAAAAAAGAAAATTCTCCCTCCCCTTTGAGGAACATAGCAGTGGTTGCAGAAGACATGGAGCAAGTAAACTGATCTACAAAGAAGGGCATCTCTGAGTGTCCCAGGGCAGCCACAGTGTGGACAGCTTGAGGGCCAACGCTGATTTTCTGTGGGCCTCTGGACATGTCATGAAATTTCATCAGTTTCCTCATCAGCAAAAGTGACCTAACACTTCCTGACCTACCTTCTTCAAAGGGATGTTTTGAAACTAAAATGTAGGAACTCTAAGGGACTAAATGAATTAGAGAATGAATTACAAAATAAATAAATACACATGTAAATCTAAGGATCAAGAGAAGTTGTTTCTGCATGGGAATCATAGTAAAGGTAATTTTTATTTTCTCTGATGCTCTCTAAATTTTTTTCACAATGATCTCTAATATGACTTATGTTTATACTCAGAAAAAAAAATCTTTAAAAGCCAAAAGGACTTGTGAGAATAACATACATTCCTATGAAACTGCTTGGAAAAGTTCAAATGTTAAAGCTTATTTCATTTTCCTGAAATTAATCAATATAAACAGAGGGTTAGTAAACTGAAGTGAATTCCACCCTGCTCTGTCATGAATGGAAAAACAAGTCTCACCTGGTTTGAATAGTTAATCTTGTTGTCAGAGCCATTTAGCTCAGGGCTACTTTTATACCATTAAAGAAAGTCTCCTGTACTGCACAGACTCCACCTGTCCCCACGCAGCCCCAGAGCTGCCCTTGATTTGATTTGCACCGAAAGAAAAACAAAGGGAAGGAGGGTGAAGTTATTTTCCCTCAACAGGTAATAGAACATAAAGGGGCAGGTGATGGGAATCTAGGGCAGTGTATGTCCCAGCTCTCCTAAAAGAAGCCTGCACCAAGCTTCCCCTTGATCTAGTAATGCAGTTTTAAAAATCTAACACTTGTGTACCAGTTCCAGGAACAAAATCGACCCACTGTTTAGAAGCACACATTGGTCTCAGCACTTTTGGACAGAGGAGGGTTGTCTGATTGGAAAGCACACTGCCTTCCGTAAACGGGCATTTACTTGCCGTCAAATTCCTTCCTGTCATTTCAACTGGACACGAAATTCTTTCTCATTTTCTAATCTAAACTGTCCTATGGTGCAGCTGAGGGCAATTCAACAGCTGGGATGTTTTCTGATCAAGATAGCTGGTACGCCATTCTAGGTAACGTGATCCTAAAATAGATTAAAGAGTAAAGCCTCCTTCAGCTCTCCTCTATGGCTTACAAAGAAAGCACAAACCTGGTTAGTATATCTTATCAATTCCTAGACAATTAGGCCCCTTGGAAAAGTCAGTAAAAGGATCACTGTGTAAATATTTAAAACCACTTTTTAGATATACCAGAAGAAAGAACCGCCTTGAAGAAATAAGGAATGGTCAATATGGTTATGATTTTTGTTTGGTTTTGATTTTTCTTTTTTTTTTTTTTTTGAAACCGGGTCTTGCTCGGTCACCCCGGTGGAAGTGCAATGGCACGATCATGGCTCACTGCAGCCTTGACTTCAGCCTCAAGTGATCCTCTAACCTCAGCCTCCTGAGAAGCTGGGACTACAGGTGCTGCCACCATGCCCAGCTAAAATGTTTTATTTTTTGTAGAGACGGGGTTCTCACTGTGCTGCTCAGGCTGATCTCGACTTCCTGGCCTCAAGTGATCCTTCTATCTTGGACTCCCAAAGTGCTGGAATTACGGATTTAAGACACTGCACCTGGCCATGATTTTTTAATAAGAAGAAATATAAAGTAATTAATGCTTTCTGAAGTGAACATTGTTGTAACATTAAATTTGTTTACACAAATAACATGCTGTGTAAGCTTGACTTAGAACATAAACTGTGTCCCATGTAGATGTTCACAGAAAAGTCTGTAGTTTCACAACAATCCTTCAAAACATTACTTCACAGGAACCCAGAAATGCCAGCCCACGTCGGGAGGGCACAGAGACTGGCAGGGGTGCGGAAAAGCAAGGGAGTTTGAAGTGAGGGGAGGCAGAGAGTCTGGTGCCTGAACGTTCGGTAAAACAGAGATCCCAAGGAAAGGGGCTGACAGATGACAAGCTGAAGGGAATCATGCTTAACTAACAGCTAACACAAATGGTGTGGGTAAAATTTTAATTTAATTCATTAGTTTGTTTCCTTTTTTTTGAGATGGAGTCTCGCTTCGTCGCCTAGGCTGGAGCGCAGTGGCTTGATCTCAGCTCACTACAACCTCCACCTCCTGAGCTCCAGTGATTCTCCTGCCTCAGCCTCCCGAGCCTCTAGGACCACAGGTGTGCACCACTACACCCGGCCAATTTTTCTATTTTTAGTAGAGCCAGGGTTTCACCATAATGGCCAGGCTGGTCTGGAACTCCTGACCTCAGGTGATCTGCCTGCCTCAGCCTCCCAAAGTGCTGGAATTACAGGCAGGAGCCACCATGCCTGGCTTTGAAATTTCAATTTTAAACAACTTTGCCAACTGAAAGTGCTTTTGAACATAAGAAGCATTTGTTATCATCTTGAGAATAATACTTAAAGATCCAGTAATACATATATCATCTAGTCATTTAAATTTCTGTATTAGTTAGAATTATTTTGCTTATAATTGAAAGAAATTCAATCAAACGAGCTTAAGCCACTAAAAAAGGTCAGGGAATATGGCAACTTTCTGTACTTTCCACTTAAAATTGCTGTGAACCTAAACCTGTTCTAAAAAATAAAGTTTATTTATGCAAGAAAGATGCCAAGGCTGGAAAAAAAATAAAGACTACTTTAAAAAGTGGGTGACAGGCAGATCTGGGGGTAACTGACAGTGTAGATGGAATATTTTTGTAACCCAGATTAATGTTTTAGAACAATCTAGAAAAGATCTGCTCCTAAAGCTACCTAAACGCATGAGATTTTGGTTGAAACTTCATAATTTTGTATCCCAGATTAATTATGAGGATATTGCTTTATACAATTCTTTTTTGGGGAAAAAAATCTGTTATTGTACTGCTATGAGAGACTCATGAAAAAGTTCTTATATGAGTAAGGCAGTTAATCCTGATCCTAAAGATGGAAATTTGGTAGTGGCATTTGTAGGAATATCCTTGGAAGGAAACTGAGTCTGGAATATGGCAAAATTGATGGCAGTAACCCTGGCGGAAACCAGTCTATTTTGATTTCTCCATCAATTCACAGGCTTTGGAAAATATTTACTACCACCAAGTACATTTCAAACATCTGAGAGGAGTCTTGAAGATTGCCAGACTCTCAGGCTGTTGGAATTTCAAGAGCAAGAAGGAAAAATAAGTGAAAATAAAATGATATAAACTATGGCCCATGAAACAAGGATTTGGTTTTGTGTAACGTTCAAATAAATGTAAGGCAAACTGTTTTTGCTGACATGTATAAAGTAAGCCTTCCTTTTAAACCATTAGATAGAAGCAGACATCAAAGATGAAATCAAAGAAGGTAGAATCTTGGGTTAGCTGAGCTCAGAGGGACCCCTGAAATCATCTCTCCGGCCTTGTCATCTTACAGTTAGAGACACTGAAGCCCAGAGAACCCAAGTAACTGGCTCAGCTGAGGCTCTTCTTCCGTGCCTGACTTCTCTTGAAATAAAACACACTGAAAGAGCCAGCAATTCCTAGAAACTCCCCCATGACTAGAGGGAAAAATGGAAGGAAGGGAAAGAGGAAAAGGAGATCCTTGCTCAAGAAGGAAGTTCCTCTTCCTGTGGCTCAGCCCAAAGTGCCCTCAGTAAAATTTTCTTAAACTTCAAGCAGGCATGCCTGTTCATCTCATCAGTTACTCCTAATTATGTATCATTAGTAACCAAGGTTCTGTGCCCAGTTAAAAATGAGATGGACTTGAATGGATAAAATGTGGTACATCTAGACAATGGCTTATTATTTAGCATTAATAAGAAATCAAGCAATGAAAAGACATGGAGAAAACCTAAATGGATATTATTAAGTGAAAGAAGACAATTGGAAAAGGCTATGTACTGTATGGTTTCAACTGACGTTCTGGAAAAGCCAAAACTATAGAGACAATTAAAAGTATAGGTGGTTTCCAGGGGTTGGGGGAAGGCAGGAATGAATAGGCAGAGCACAGAGCATTTTTAGGACATTGAAAATCCTTTGCATGGCCAGGCACAGTGACTCAGGCCTGTAATCCCAGCACTGTGGGAGGCCAAGGCTGGTAGATTACGAGGTCAGGAGTTTGAGACCAGCCTGACCAATATGGTGAAATCTCGTTTCTACAAAAATACAAAAAAACTACAAAAACTAGCCAGGCATGGTAGTGCACGCCTGTAATCCTAGCTGCTCAGGAGGCTGAGGCAGGAGAACTGCTTGAACCCAGGAAACAGAGGTTGCAGTGAGCCAAGATTGTGCCACTGCAATCTAGCCTGGGCAACAGAGTGAGATTCTGTTTCAAAAAAAGAAAAGAAAATCCTTTGCATGATACTATAATGATGGATACATGTAATTATACACTTACCTAAACTCATAGACTGTACAACACCAAGAGTGAACCCTAGTGTAAACTGTGGACCTTGGTGATAATGATGTGTCAGTGTAGGTTCAGCAATTCTAATAATCATTCCACTCTGGTGGGGACATTGATGATAATGGGAAGACCATGCGTGTGGTTGAAGGGGGCATATGGGAAGCCTCTGTCCTTTCTCTTCACTTTACTGAGAACCTAAAACTGCTCTAAAAAAAAGTCTTAAAAGAAAGGACTATGAAAAAAATCAGGATTTTTAAAAGTGGAATGAATTTGAGGATAAAATGCAAGGAAATGTTAGAAACAGCACCTTATAGATGCATATGAAGAAGAAGTAATTTGCTTTTTAAATATTAATCTTAATAAACTTATTGTCTTACTAAAAAAGTTTATGAGAATATACAAATACTAATGTAATAAATAATGCTCTATGACCTGAATATCCAAATATTAGTTAGTAGGAGGATAGATGCCTGCAAGCATGGAAGAAAGATTTAGTTTTGGGTTTTCTGTTAGTTTGTCAAGCGAATTTGGGACATCACTGTACTTTGGTTGCAGCTTCTCAGCCCATAAAAAAGGGCAATAAAATTACCCACTGAGAGAACCTCAAAGAAGTGTTCTCATGATTAATGATTTGATGATGCTAACACGGCTTATACATCTGAGACGAAACGCTGGGTATAAAAATAGAATACCACTGTCGTTATAATTCCTGTTATTGTTCATACACAAACAAATATGAGTGCATGTTAGTCACAGCTAAAAATTAGGCCACCCAAGAAAAAGAATGAGTACCTTTATGAACTGTGATTTCATCTGCACTAATTTTCTTTCAGTATTATTTTGGTGAGAGATACAACTTGAGTTATTGTTATAACAAAATGTCTTTAGAACCTGACTTCCCGGTGGGAGAGGTGGAATATGTGGAATGTTCTAGTAGCCAGCACTGGGATCTTCATAGTGCCTCTTAGATCTCAGTTTCAAGTCAGTAAAATCCAGTTGTAGGATTAGGTGATCTCTGACTTTTCTATTAGCTCTGAGAGTTGACAGTTCTCTATCACTCCTGAGGGCCAATCCTGCATCT
>PVKP010033861.1:0-24696 GCA_004027715.1 Plecturocebus donacophilus | reverse complement strand
TTCTTCTCTAAGTTGTCCATTCTCGTTAACATTTCGTTAAATCTTCTTTCAAGGTTCTTAGTTTCTTTGCATTGGGTTAGAACATGTTCTTTTAGCTCACAGAAGTTTCTTATTATCCACCTTCTGAAGCCTGATTCTGTGAGTTCATCACACTCATCCTCCCATACCGTGTGTGTGTGTGTGTGTGTGTGTGACAGAGAGAGAGAGAGTCTCACTCTGTCACCCAGGCTGGACTCTGTCATCCAGGCTAGAGTGCAGTGGTGCAATCATGGCTCACTGCATCCTTGACTTTCTGAGCTCAAGCAATACTCCAGCCTCAGCCTCCCCGGTAGCTTGGGCTACAAGTGTACAAGACCATGCATGACAATTTTATTATTATTTTTCATTTTTATCAAGTGTATACAACCATGCCCAGCTATTTTATTATTGTTTTTCATTTTTATCAGAGAGGAGATCTCACTTGTTTGTCCGGACTAATTTTGAACTCCTGACTTCAAGGGATCCTCCCACTTACATCCCTCAAAGTGCTGGGATAACAGGCATGAACCACGGTGTCTGGCTCAAGGTAAATGATTTTCATATTAATAGCAACTCATATGATATAAATAGCTATAAGAAAGTTATCTGCAATATTTGCTGACTACAGTACATATTCAAAAGGCTTAGTGTGTTTTTTTAACTATGGCCTTTTATATGATCTATTATTGATTCATTTTATTGTTGTTGATGTCAACCTAAATACTGTGAGAAAGTGATTAATACTATTATTCCAGGAAGTTGCTTTTAATTGCATGAGAATTGACTATACAACAGGCATCTTTAAATGTCTTATAAAACTAAGAGAAAGAGGTAAATAGTATTCTCTGTGATTTTCAATTGAACACTTAAATTTAAATCTATAAATCATTTCTCACTATTGTAGTTTATTTTCAATTACATCTTTCTTTGGTCTTTACTCAGAGTGTTTTTTTTTTTGGGGGTATAGTTAAATGGTAGTTATAAATAAATGTTTTAAATTCAGAAATTCTGCATCAATAGTTAGAATTTAAATTTTTCAGCCTTCAATTTTGGAGACCTGTTGTTGAGGATTGAGTTTTGTGGAAAGAACTCATCCTAAGAGGTTGTTGGGTGAAAAAGAGTAGAGCAAGTGTCATCCTTCACAGATAATCTTATTATGGACAAGGGGGGATTCAATAAGAATACTAAAGCGATATTTAATGCTATTGTTCTCAACTTTGAGTTTTCATGGTTTATATTTTCATTACCTTCCATATAGGGCCAAAACGCTAAAATATTAGAAAACAAGGCTGGGCCCGGTGGCTCACGTCTGTAATCCCAGCACTATTGGGAGGCCGAGGTGGGCAGATCACCTGAAGTCAGGAGTTTGAGACCAGCCTGACCAATGTGGAGAAACCCCATCTCTACTAAAAATACAAAATTAGATGGGCTAGTATTTTAATTGCATGAGAATTGACTATACAACAGGCATCTTTAAATATCTTATAAAACTGAGAGTTTTCTCTGTGATTTTCAATTGAACACTTAAATTTAAATCTATAAACCATTTTTCACTATTGTTTATTTTCAATTACATCTTTCTTTGGTCTTTAATTACTCAGAATGTTTTTTTTTTTTTTTTTTTTTGGTATAGTTAAATCGTAGTTATAAAGAAATGTATGCCTGCAATCCCAGCTACTCAGGAGGCTGAGGCAGGAGAATCATTTGAACCCAGGAGGCAGAGGTTGCAGTAAGCCAAGATCATGCCATTACACTTCAGTGTGGGCAACGAGAGTGAAACTTCGTCTCCAAAAAAATTAAAAAAAAACAACAACACAATAAATAGCAGGCAATCTTATGCATTCTCACGGCTGCAAACACTAACTTTTTCTGATGAACTTAAGCCCTGTATCACCAGTTGAAGCCTCTCCTTTTAGTGACGGGTCAATTTATTTATTTAACTGACCAAGAACAGCCTCCACAGGCACAATGACTTTCCTCAAATTTGATCCTCTCCTCAACTTTTTGTCCCAGTGAATGGCATTCCCATTTGCCCAAAGTCAGCTTACACCTGAGTGTCAGCCTAAACTTTCCATTTCTGTTGCTTAAATAGCTCATCAATTACCAAACTCTTTTTTAAAAATTGGAATCTTTGTTGAGATAATTACATTCAAAGGCAGTTTTAAGAAATAATACAGTGGATACAGTGAGCTCCTGTGTATATCTTACTTAGTTGCTTCCAATGGTAATAATGTGCAAAATTATAATACTGCAACCAGGATATTGATTGATGTTGAAACACTCCATGAATCTTACTCATGTTCCCTCAGTTTTACTTGCTTTTTCTCTTCCGCAACCCCTCACCCACTGCGTGTGTGTGTGTGTGTGTGTGTGTGTGCGCATGCATGCACGTGTGTATTTAGGTGTATACAATTTTAATACATAAGTTAATGTATCCACCACCACAGTAAAGGGTATCACTAAACAGTTGCATCAATACAGGTATACTCTTCTCTCCAACCTCTCACCTCTTGTGTTGACATAGCCTTCTTGCACTTATTTCTGACTCTAGACTTCCCGTCTAATTTACATTTACAGTATATCTATAAACTGCATATCTGATTTTGTAACTCCTCTAGAACTACCATGTAAGCAGATTCTCTAAGTCTCTGACTCTGCATTTACACACTGGAAAAACTCTGCCTTACAAAAACATAAAGTTTGAACAGAAAGTTATTAGTGGAGTATGTTCATATGAACAAGAAATCAAATAGCTTGCTGTCTACTCTCTTAAGACATTATTTAGTGACAATTAATAGTTTTATCTATGGATTTGATGGTCCTCATAGTCACCCAACTGCAACATTTTATAATATATATGCTTACTTTGTTTTTATATTTAGAAATACTAAATCAAAGTGTCTACCAGATCTTGCTTCTCAAATTCACATCACTACAATCACAACCTGGCGACCAAAGTAAAAAATCCAAATCTGCAAAAGTAAAACTACTCCTACTGAAGATGAATCTCTTGAATATACTGTCAAAATTACAAATTTATTTTGCTGGCAGCTATAGATTGCTATTAATGATTTATGTATTGGCTATTATACCATATCACATTACATCTGAGAGTATGCTACTTTGCTTTCTATAATTTGTCTTATGGTTTCTAAAAATTTGTTGACTCTTCTCCATTTTTCTTCTTTCAAGGTAAGTGCTCTCCTGAGAGTGAAGCGTGTAACTTCCTAGAAATTTAACCAAACTACTTCTGACTCAACATGAATTTGTAGTCTTTCACTCTGAGAGAGATTTCTAAGTTACTGGAATGGATATGCTATCTCACTTGAATTTTTTCTATATTCCACTTAAATAGCATATAATATTGATGCTTATATGTGATAATACTTACCTTTTTCTGTAAACAATTCTTGGTTGCTCTTTTCAGAATTTACTTCTGATCTCTGCTCAAATGTCACCCTATTGATGACTTTCCTCACTTTATTTAAAAGCCGTATAAGCCCCAGTCCTCTGGCTCTCTCAAAACCCGTAACTTGCTTCTCATTAGCAACAACATACCATGGTTTTATTTGATATTTTTCTTTCTTTCACATAAAACCTCATCTCTGTGATGTTCACAGCCATTTCACTGGGGTGTATAATGGTGCCTGCTATATTGATGACACCCGGTAAACATTTGCTTAATGAATGAAAGATCTGCACCTGGCAGCATCTTTAAGGCATCACTTTTTAAACCCAAGTCAAAATTTCAAAGCATCCACTGAAGATTTTTTTCTTAGCTTCAAACTAATTCAATCATCTTAACTGAATGTTCCTTATTTACATCTTTTGACTGTCTCTTTTAATTTCTTTTTCTTTTGCAGTTCTTATAGAAAACAGTTACATAAGCAATTCCAAAAGAGGATGCTCATGACTTCTTTCCTATAGTTGATGCTAAAAATAAGTTTTGCTTTGAAAGTATTTACATGAAAAATATGACACTTTGCTAGAGAATTTACAAGTATGATCCGGTACAGAAATTGACCATTTTACCACCAAACCAAGTGTTATAAAATCCAAGTTGTGAAATCACACCATCTGGGTATAACTGTAGATTTATATTAATTTCATCCAGGGCACAAATGTACTCTTTTTTCCTCTTCTTGCCTAGATCTACAGCTGTTCACTGGCAAAGGAAACCAACTCATCTCTTGCCTGGCACCTGGCTCTTTCATTTCATGTCTCTTTCACACCCTCCCTCAACTAGAAGAAGGTAGCTTTTTTTTTCTTTTTTTAATGTGGCATTGGAAATTATGAGCACAACTCCAGTTAATAACTCTTGCAGCCTGATGACAAATTTGGTCGTCTATCTTCAGTCAGAGAATACAATTATAGATGGTGTTTATACCTCAGCAACTTAATCAAAAGGCTGCAGGGGTAGGAAGGGTGCCACTGATAAGAACTCTTTTCTTCAGTCATCATATTGTGCCCAGCTACAATCAGTCAGGAAAAAATATGCTATGAAAGGCCAAGGCTGCAGCTGGTTATAAGAATAAGTATCTTATTACCTTTATCTTTTGTGAGATTTACATAGCTCCGATAACTCAGGTGAATTATAAGAATAAAAGTTCTTGTTCACTTTTTACCCCTGGAGTTTTGAAAATAACATGCAATGTGATGTTTTGAAATATCACAGATTTTGATTCAGGGAATATACCAAAAGGAATAAAAACAATATCAAAATTTATTAGAGAAAATGGATAGAAGTTAAAAAAATATTTTTAAAAACTTCTCCATTCCTAGTACCATTTAGCACTTAGAATTTGCAAACCAATATGGTTTTGATTTGCATTTCTCTAATGACCAGTGATGAGCTTTTCATTTTTCATATGTTTGTTGGCTGCATAAATGTCTTCTTTTGAGAAGTGTCTGTTCATATCCTTCGCCCATTTTTTGATGGGATTGTATGAGAACACACGGACACAGGGAGGGGAACATCACACACTGGGACCTGTTGTAGGGTGGGGACCTAGGGGAGCAACAGCATTAGGAGAAATACCTAATGTAGATGACGGGTGATGGATGCAGCAAACCACTATGGCACGTGTAAATCTATGTGACAAACCTGCATGTTCTGAACATGTCCCCCAGAACTTAAAGTATAATAATAAAATAATTTGCAAAGCATTGTTTCAAGTGCTTTACCAGATATATTAACAAATTTTATTCTCAGAGCATTCCTATATCATTTTACCCATGAGTAAAAGAGCAGTTGTTCAAGGCCATACTCCTTCAGAAAGGCAGTGCTGGCACCTGTCAAATGGGTTCTACGGTGAATGTTATAAAGATATGGTAACCTAACTTCTTCTACATGCAAAAATATTAACTTTTTATGCACTGACAACATTTCTCTAAATATATGCCATATTTGAAATTTTCATTCACAGCCGGTATGATTGGTGCTCTCTAATGAAATGGAATGCAGTTGATACAGATCCGATTTCAGTATACAATAAATATGCAAAATCAAAATGTTATTCAAAACTAGGTTGTTTGTTCCCAAAAGGATCATCAAGTAATTTTTTGTAAAATATTTACATTCTAATATGATTTCTAATATTCTTGGTTATAGATTTTTACTTATACATGGTTTTGAAGCTAAAAGCAGTGTAACTATGTAATTTCTCTTCTGTTGGCTTGTTTTTGTATATTTTTCTGCACCTCTGCTGGCAGGAATACAATTTTTTGATATTCCATAATTCTGTTAACTGATAACAGAATTTCATAAAGTGGTCTCCATTATTCATTAGTCCCAGGAGACCCTCCACAATGTAACAGTATTTGGTCAAATAAATGCAGCAATTATTTTTTTGTTTTATAT
Organism: Plecturocebus donacophilus; assembly: GCA_004027715.1. Taxonomy (NCBI): domain Eukaryota; kingdom Metazoa; phylum Chordata; class Mammalia; order Primates; family Pitheciidae; genus Plecturocebus; species Plecturocebus donacophilus. The sequence continues at coordinate 18,818 of PVKP010033861.1, read as the reverse complement.
TACTATTGGAAACTCACATAGTACCGTAACATATTAAAGACTCTGAAATGCCTTGAAGAGGGGGAAAATACCTGTCTGACATTATTTAACTCCATGATTTCCAGTGTATGTAAAGAGAGATTCTATCACATTATCTTGAAGCTTTCTTAGAAGCCATATTCTTCAAACATCCTTTGAGATAAATTGAAAAGTCCACTTTAGGAACTTTCTTCTCTTGCATTCCATTTTTCAGTTAAACAAATTTTGGAACTGTCTCTCTATTGCCTTTCTTGCAAATAATATAGTCAAATAATTTTCTGCAGTATAGTATTATTCTATAGATATACTGTGAACATGCTCATCAAACATGACATAGCTAATAGCACTAATAATTGAAATCACTTGTGTAAACATGACTTAGTTGCTTGCAACAGAAACGTTTTGCCTGAAAAGGGTAAGATTGCAAAATTATAAATAACTTTGCTTTCTGCTTTAGGCAGTTCTTGCAGATCCATTTATTAAAGATAGAATCTGGCTCACCTGGGTAAACAGTTGAGTTATCATAAGCAATTTACTTATTAAAATTCTCTATTTAAACCCTTTACTTTGCTGTTTTTATCAATCTTGGATTGTTATATTATAAACTTCCCAATTCCAATCAGTTGCCTGCCTTGAGAATCCCACTTTTAACCACTCAAGTCCTGACTCTCAAACTGTATAAATACCCATTTCGACTTCCCAGTTCTGAGGTACTGCTACTACTGTGTTGTGGTGATGTTCTTTCTAACTGCACTAAGTTTTAATTCATTTAGCTTTGCTTTATTAACAAGTTGTCTCTTAACATTTTGTGAAGCTCAATGAAATTGAAGTATAAATATTAACTACTTATAAAATAAGGAAGATATTATCAAAGATGTGCACATGTAAATCACCAATTATTTCAAAGAATTATCAGTTTTTCATTCCACTTCAAATCCCTTAAGTCTCCCAAAAAACACCAAATATATTTATGGCTTAGAAAATCAGTCAATCATGTTAGAAAATTTACATTTTGATGATTCAGCATGTATCTGTGCTAGTACCGGAGTAAGCAGCATAGATGTGGTCTTTTCATGGAGTTAAGAGTTTGGTGAAATGACAGGACTTAGAGAGGGAAGTAAACAAACGCACACACTATGACAAAATGTATCAGTGGCATGATAACTAATCCAATAGGAATGGAACGGTTCAAAGATTATTTTAGATTATGAAAGTCTGGAAGAATTTCCTAAGGAATTAAGATTTACTATGTGATTGGGCTGGGTGTGGTGGCTTATGCCCCTAATCATAACACTTTGGGAGGCTGAGACGGGCAAATCAGGAGGTCAAAAAATCGAGACCATCCTAGCCAACATTGTGCAACCTCATCTCTACTAAAAATACAAAAAATAGCCAGGTGTGGTGGTAGGTGCCTGTAGTCCCAGCTACTCAGGAGGCTGAGGCAGGAGAATCACTTGGACCCAGGAGGTGGAGGTTGCAGTGAGCTGAGATCATGCCACAGCACTCCAGCCTGGCAGACAGTGAAATTTCATCTCAAAAAAAAAAGTGTGATTGGAAAAATAAGTAAGACCAAACCACATCAGGTCAGGAAGAAAGAGCATTATAGTAAATGAAGCAGCATGGGTCCTGAGGTTTCAAAAATAAACAACAACGATAAAATTTTGGTAATTATTTCAGAAACTAAAGGAAGCCCAAGGTGTCTAGCTATGAAACAGGACAACTGCAAAGTTTCAGGAAATGGATTAGAGTGATAAGGAATTTGGAGTTTTTTCTAAATGTGATGGTAAGATTTTGGTTATATTTAATGGGAAGCTAACGTGATCTAATTTGTTTTCAACAGCAGTCTAATTATTTGGTGAAAAATGAATTTTGGAAGATCTAGAATGCATGCAGGGAGGTTTGGGAAGAGACTGAAATTACCCTGGGGAGATATTATGGAGGCTTTCTGATTGGAGAAGTGGCCATAAAATAAAGGGAGCAAAGTGGCATGAGTCACAATTGATTTTACTGTCAAAACCAACAGGATATGGTAGCAGACTGGACATCCGTAAGCAGTCTAAGTAAGAAGGAATGGAAACGTGTGATTCCACACGCCTTGAAGGACAACTGAGTAGACGGATTTACAGAAATGTATTTCTCTTCAAACAGCTGGCATGGGAGTGTATCAGAAACTGGAATTTGCAGCCCCTGATAGTCTCTCTTAGATAATACAGAACTAGTTTTTACACCTATTTACTGGTCATCCTCGAGCATTACAGTTGTGTTCCAGGCCTAATAATTTACAACTAAGATGGAAATAATAAGAATTTCCAGGGTCATCAATTTTATCTGTGTTCTTAATTCCAAAGTTCAAATGCAATAAATGAAAAGAAGGATTTGGCTGATAAAACAGGTCAACTGTAATAAAGTAACACAGTTTATCTCTGTCAAATGAAATAGAGTCACTGTAGTGGTCATTAGAACTTACCTATAAAAGTTAATTAAGACTGATTAGAGAATTAGATGCCCTAGCATAGGATTCAGCATCCCTAATACTCTTACTCAAAATATATCCTTTTTTACTTGGGTAGGAAAAAGAATGTACACAGCAGTATCAAACAAGTTTATTATAACTTCTAGGGAATAGTATTAAGATAGCCTATTCCCTGAATGTGACTTATATGGATAAATCTAATAACAATTAGAAAGTGTTCATAAAAACTCAAAACATTTTATATAGAATTTTAAAAATGAAGAAAAAAGTTGTAAGCAAGAAAATGCTGAGTAATTGGACATGACATGACATTTATTTACTAATTCGTTTTCAAAACCTCCATTAACCTTTCTGTGTTCCAGTTAACTTGTGAGTTGTAGACTTATATCCTCAAATTACAAGAAATAATATAATTGAATTATACCCTGTGCCTTTCCTAGCACTTGAAAAGCACTGAAATCATTGCAAATTAAATGACAAGTAACTCAGTCAATATTTCATTTACTGCTTCACAGCTGTTGAGAGTTACTCTTGTGAAATGATATGCAGGAAACAGGAGTCAAACACACCATTTCCTGAACATTTAAAAAATAATCTGGTTTGGGCAAAAACAGTTCTTCACTAACAGAATATATATGCCACCTAGAAAGTGTGTTGTTTCCAATGGGCTCTTTCGTGTTCACATATAATTAGAAATACATAACACACATGGAAAACAAAAAGCATATACAGGTACCTTCCATAACATTCAGCTTCTTCTCTTTATTTAATGCATTAAAAGCTCTTGGGATCATTCTCATTCTCTTTCTTTTAGAAGGTAGAAAAATTCTCCAGAATATAACATTTTAGTATAGTTATTGGAATGGAGAGGAGTCAACAGTAGTAGCAGACCTTTGAAGTGTGACCTGTCTGTGCCCAGGGAGAAAGCATCAGTCAGTATGGCAAAGTAAATATTTGGATTTCTTATTCTGAGTGATGGCTAAAGAGAATAATTCAGAAAATTTATTATAGATAAATTGAGCAGAAGATGTAAGGCTTAGCATGAGTTCCCAGCCCTTTGAGACTAGAGAAAAATTTTAAATTCAAAATGGTACAAGATACAAAATAAAATATTAAGATTAAAGATTGGTGACTATAGGAAATAAAAAATCAAATAAGAGAAAGATAAAAATCATTTATTTAAAAACTATTTTTGAATGACTAAATAAAAACTCATCTTTGTAATGTAATGAGTATTATATTTTAGGATCATTTTCCCAAATAACTTCTACTGTAGGTATTTTTGTCAACATTTCATGTTTATTGTCTGTCACAATGAGGTAGTTATATTCACCCATCCATTCATTCAATAAATACATATGGAATTTTTACAACATTGCCGGGAACACTGCTGCACATAGAAAATACAGCAGTGACCAAAACAGGTATTAGGTGCTGCCCTGAAATGGTCCATGCTCTGGTGGACTTTCCCACTTAACCCACATATTTGAAGCATTAAAAATACTTATGTCAATGTTGATATTTTTCAGTATAGAAATTGTTTAAGGTCTGGATTACAAATGACATGAGAAATACTTAAGTATTAAAAATATTCTCGTAATGGACTGTTTTCCCATTTTAAAGAGGCAAGTTAAAAATTCAGTTTTTTAGAAAAATGCTTTATGAGTGACAATATTTATACACTGTTTAATTTTATTGGTGAATTTGTAAGCATATTTGAAAACATAAATATTCTATTTTTTTGAAACAATCTATTTTGTGTGAAAAATCCCATTAAAAGGATGGTGCTAGGCTGACACACAACATCTAGATACTGAAGACAGACTGTAAAAGTTCCAAATATATTAATTGATGGGGTCTGAAGAGTTAATTTTATTCACATTTTGAATAACTTTATAACATTTTCATAATTAGAAAAGATCTTCAGTAATGTCTGACTCACCCATTTCACCCATTATCCCATAATTTCTCTACAACATACTTTTATTTTTGTCTCAGTGCTATGTCTAGATTTCCAGGCTCCTGACATCCAGTCCAGTACTTCTTCCAATGTGTTATTCTGCTTTTCTGAATTAATTAGGCTGTAAGTTAGGCAGCTTCAAGAAAAGTTTTGAAAAAACATGTCTCAAGCAAAATAGCAGTTTGTATTTTCATCATCTATAAGCCTGAGCTGTCTAGGACTGGAAATGTATTGCCACAATTATTAGGAGCTTGATTTATTTTTCTCCACTGCCACCCACATACATGGTTTCTACCTTATAATCCAAGGCAGTAATTCAGCTCAAACCTCCTGTCCACCTTCCAGGCAACATGAAGTGGGTTGGAAAGACGGTGAGTGCATGTTTCTGCCTGTCAATCACAGGACTCAGGAAGGGGATATAGCACCAAGTTACTTTATCACCCCCAGCTCCAGTCAAAATTTATTTTTACAAAGAGAAAGCAAGACGTGATGTTCAGAACAGCTGGCTAGTCTTTGTGACATCTGAGCAGTCTCTTAAGTTCTATTGCTAGCTTTACTCTTACAGGCTGTGTACATTTACTCTCTCTGAACTTCGTTGCCTTGTTCCTAAAATATAAAAGAATGATCACCCACTTCTTAGGTTGATTTATGTGGATTCAATGAGATATGACATGTAAAATGCTTACAAGAGTGCCTGGCACAGTAAATACGTAATTATTAGTTACTATTACTGTTAACCGTATTCTGATAATAGAATCAAACTTGCCTCCAGCTCCCCACCGAAGCTCCCTGCTTCACAGGTTTATTTGGGAAAGTGCTTTCAGAAGAAGGGACATGAAGGGCACAGGAAAGACAAAGAGAAACAGAAGCAAAACGAACATGTGGCCTTCAGCTGGAGACTAGCTTCTCCCTGATTCCACCAGAAGCTCTGAAGTCTAAGTTGTATCACAAAAATAATCCCACTTGGACATAAAGAAACCAGTCTTTTGTATCTAATAGTATAATAAAACAAGGTAGTAGCGGACACTTCTCCCCTCCTGAGGGTAAAGGAGAGCTCTGTGTCTCCTAGCCGCATTTGGCCAAGGAGTATCTGAAGAAGGGGGAGTGTTTTTGGTAGCCAACCTGAGTGGTGAGTGCACAGATGCATACCGCAACTGGCTGAAACATGGCCACACAACCACTGCTTTAGAAAGCAGCTTCATAACATAATTGCTGTATCTGGCAATAAGGAAATGCATCAACCAAGATTCGTTATTTGACCACTTAATAAAGGAAGAGAAAGGAATGTCTCAAAGTTTTCAGTCATTTAGGGAAAAAAATTACATTTCAGTGACTATGATGATAATATTTCAGAGAGGTAATCAGCACTTCTGTTGCTTTCTACTCAACACACTTTATTTATAGTATCTGACAGTTCTACTGTCCCTTAAATAGGATTCTGATCTTTTCTCACATTGCTTCACATGTGAATACTTAATTATTCACAATTCCATCATGAAAGTTGCCTTAATTCATTGGAGCCAATGATAAAACATTACACAAGGAATAACTACTACATTTTCTATCATTCAGACAGTACATTTTTTTCCTCCTGGAAATGCATAATCATTTTTTACCCTTATAGTTCACACTGAATGAAGCAAAAGTATATGTAAGAAACACAGTTAGTAACAATCTGCAAATGAGCTTTTATATCACACACCATTTGTTTCAGGAATACATTTGAGTGTTTTGTGCAGAAACATATTTTTTATCTTCTGGAATTTGAAGGCTAAGGTGTGAAATGGGCTACTCTATTCACTTAGTAATATAACTGAGCATGAACTTAAAGCTAAAGAATTTTCTGAATCAAGAGTTTGAGTCACTGAGCTTATTTTCTAGAACTTCAAACATACAAGTGCATAAGCGCCACAAGGACAGGGATTTTCCTCTGGGTTGTTCTCTGCTGTATCTTATGCGCTGAAGCAGCACCTGGCACATAGTAAATGACCAGTAAGTGTTTGTTCACCGAATTTGAATATGTTTATTGATGGATTTTGACATTGTTGTTTGTTTGAACAACTTCTTAGTCTTCCCTTGTTAATGTGCTTTTCTTTTTCGTTGTTTTTATTTCCCCATGCCCTAAGGTCCTGGGAAGCCATGCATCATAAAACAGTTATTCGATAACAAAGTTAAATTTTTAGAAAGCCCAGTAGAGTAGGCAATACTTGTGAATAGGAAATACAAAATGCTTTTTTCTAGAAAACCACACTACCAAGAGGTGACTATTTTAATGGAATGTAAATTAGATGCTATTGATAGATTTCTATCTTAATAAATTTCATAAATCAAAGCTGGTTGGATGAGGAGAGATCTTTCTATGGAAATATCTTCCCAAATCTACAACTTCCAAAGGACTATATTTTCATTGCACAATGGAAGGTAATTGCTACATGTTAAAATATGTTTTCTTGCTTTATGTAGAGGAAATACCTTTCTTACTTACTAAGTTCTTACATTATAGAGTTGGAAATGACCTTAGAATTATGTAGTCTCTATGAGCATAGTCCAAAACCCTCAGTGTTTATGGTTGTACAATTTTTGATTATTCCACAACTGAAATTCTACCAATTGGATAATAAGTATCTCTTATCTATGTATATCTATCTATTGCTGATTTAGATGAAGAGTAAAGATAAAAAGGCAAGACATCACCCTATCCACAAAAAATTTACTGTTTTCCAATGCAATGCTTTTTCTACTAAACCAAAACCAATTAGCACATTTCTTCTATTTTTCATTTCACTGTAACATAGCACTTAGATTATTCTAGATGTCTCCAAAATATCCTTCAGTGTTTCTTTCTACTTCAATGAATCTTGAATGCCACCATACCCTTCAAATAATTTACTCAATACAATAGTTTTACCATAAAAATCCCCACAAACTGTTTTTGAAGGCTCCCCTGGACATCTACTTACCCTAACACTACCTTTGAAAGTATAGCTCTAGATTAACCATCAAGTCTTGTGCATACTACTCAGCTCCAGAAACACAGAGCTCCACATCTAGAATGGCCTGTGCTCTGCCTGACCACACTGTGATCATATCCACCTCCTCTCCTTGGCAACTGCTTTTCTCATCGTGTACCATGTCTTCCTCTTGCCCATTTCATTCCCATCTTGCCTTCAAAGTCCCATTTATACTTTTCATCATCAAGATGCCCTCTCTGACAATCTGCACCCAGACTGTGATCTCTGTGTTTTCATCATCTGCAGCATTTACTATCTTGACCAGTCATTTGGCACTTGGCACAAAAGCCAATTAGGCTCCAATTTGAGGCCAAGGTCACTGTAGATAAGCACTTTATAAAAACCATTTGTTATTATGAGGACTTAGGTAAATGTCAATGTTTGTTATGTTATAAAAATTAAAGAATTTAATTTGTATTCTCTATCAGGTTGAGATCATTATGACTCTTCCCAAGAAGTACCTGTGAATCAGTTCATGCATTTTCATTAGTACTCAAATTAAATCATTGAATATGTACTACAAAACACAGATATGACCAAGGTCAAGAGAATTTTGATCTGACTTCAATACCTATCTCTACAAAATAGATCCCGTTCTGTCCAGCAATTGCTTGGTTTGGGCATATACCCAAATAAATTCATCAAGATAACTTCTCTTAAAAAATTGTGCATGTGTCTGTGTACATACCTATATATACATCATATACATATTACATATATGAACATATTTATATATATACACATATTTATATATATTCTATACTAGGTAAACATGTATATTTTGTAAAGTCATGCCAGATAATTTTGAATTTTTCTGTTAAATAGGATTATTTAGTAGTATCCATTGTAATCAGGATATTGTGGCTGACATTTTGATACTGCAGTATTTACTGTTGCTCTCCCTAAAAAAAAATCAAATCTATTTATTTCTCTCTATGTGTCTAACTACCATCCTAAAGTCATCATTCCCAGATTAGAACAGTGTTGTTCACAATTTAGTGAGTATTGAAATCAGCTGGCAGTCTTGTTAAAACATAGAATAATGTAAATTTGAGGGAGGAGTCAGTGCTGAAAATTTGAGCTTCCAGCAAGTTTTCAGTTGATACCAATGCTGCTGGTCCCTTGGACCATACTTTTAGAGGCCATAGAATAGACAACTACAAAAGACTTCTCATTTGTCTCTCTGCTTTTATTTTTCACTCTTCTACATTCTACTCTCTAAAAGCAGGAAATGAGGGCTAGTCAGCAATATGGTTAGGCTTTGTGTCCTCACCCAGATCTTATCTGGAATTGCAATCCCCATAATCCCCTCATGTCTAGGGAGAGACCTGTTGGGAGGTCATTAGATCATTCATGTGGTTTTCCCCATGCTGTTCTCAGGAGAGTGAGTGAGTTAGTTCTCTGAGAGCCGATGGCTTTTATAAGGGGCTCTTCTCATTTCACTCTCACTCTTCTCTCTCCCTCCACCATGTGGAGAACTTCCCGCTTCCCCTTCACATTCTGCCATGATTGCAAGGTTTCTGAGACCTCTCCCAGCCATGTCAACTATGAGTCAATTAAAGCTGTTTCCTTTATAAGTTACCCAGTCTTGGGTATTTATTTGTAGCAGTGTGAAAACAGACTAATACAGTCAGACTCCATTGTTTTCAACTTTTGTTTGGCTTTAAATTTCAGTGAGAATAACCTCCAAAGTCCTTTAAATGGTTAAAACGTCCTATTTAATGTCTTTCAGACCTTTTTATCTTAATACCCATAATGTGATAATGTGTGTGGCATTTTAGAGTAAAAGAATGAGACGTATTTCTATCAAAGGAAACCAGACCCCAAGTCTCCAGATAGCCCAGGTCCCCACCAGCGACACAAAGGCTGATGAGATGTCTCTCTAGGTATGCCTTTAGTCTCAGCCACAAGGTTTGAGGGGAAATCACTGTCTTAGAACACTAATATATTATAGTATTCAGTTAGAAATACCTGAGCCTTGGCCCTGCTTACCACTCCAATTTCATACTCTTCCAAAGTTTTTTCACACTCATGTCCTCTAATCACATTTTTTTCTTTTCCATTTCTTTGTTTCTGGGTAATACCAAGCTTAGTCATACATCAGTAATCTTATATCTTTCACTCATTAGTGTATTCTCCTAGCACAATGCTGGCATGAAAGATGCTGAGTAGTTATTATTTATTTATTTATTAACTAGCCAGTACATTGAGTGTTTTTTCTTAAGTCATTCCTAGATGACTTAAAACCATGCTTTCTAACTGTTATTAGAAATAATATATTATTAGAAATAATTCTATTATTTCTAATTATTAGAAAGCATGGTTTTAGTTATTTACATTTTAAAACTGAATATATCTATTTTAAATATAAATAGATATTATAGAAATAAAAAGAAAATTAAATATAGGTAAAGAAATAAAATTAAATGATTTATTTAAGTTTATTATTAACAGCAAACTCCATTTAATTAGAACAACAACAACAACAAAAATAAATGAGGACCTGAGTTATCTGAGTTGGTGATTACCAATCAAATAAAGCAGAAAATTAACTGTATGAGGTTCATTTCCTCAAAGCTAATTGAAATATGAAATTTCCAATCCAATCATCTTTATTTCCATTATTTCTGATAACTTAAATGCGTTTCCTTCCCTGCTTTCTTCATCCTAACTTCTTTTCTTCCACTGTTTAAAGTTCTCCACCTCAAGTCTATGAAAAACTCACTGGCTCTTCAGTTTTTATTAATCTTATCCCGCCAAAGTTCTCAAATTCCAAAATGCTCCTCTTTTTAACACACAGAGTGCAATTAATTGCCCTAAAATTACCAACACCAACAATCCACTAATGAATTATATAAAATAGCTTTGTGAATTTTCTCTCTAAGCAAATGTGACAAGCTATAAACATGTACGAAGTTACAAGTTCACATAATCCAAATTTAGAAAGATACCCTGAGGGTTGCTTTAAATTTTCATGTCTCTTTAAGTTGACTTTTTTTTTAATGGTTTCTTCAATACTAGTTCAGAATGAACTACTTTGGACTACCAAGATCTGCATTAGTTTTTTAGGGCTGCTACAACAAATTACCACAAACTCAGTAGCTTAAAACAACAGAAATGTATTCTTCACAGTTGTAGACAGGTCAGCAGGATCATACTCCCTCCAAAGGCTTTTGGGACAACGGCTACCTTGCCTTTTCTAGCTTTTCATGTTTGCTTGCAATCCTGGGCATGTCCTGGCTTATGGGAGTTCACTCCAGTCTCTGCCTCTATCATCACATGTTCTACGGTTTTGAGTGTGTATGTTTGTGTGTGTGTGTGTTTGTGTGTTGGGGGGGTTGTCTGTGGGCCAAATCTCCCCCTTCTTTCTCTTATGAAGACATAAGCCAGCATGACTCCATCTTAACTTGATTACATATGTAAATACCTCATTTCCAAATAAGTCACATTCACACATACTGGGAGGGAGGACTCAAATCATAATGTTTTAGAGACTACAGTCCACTCACTAGAACTTATCCACCCTTTGGCCCCCTAATTCATGTCCTTCCAAGTGTGAAATACTTTCATGACATCTTAACATCCTCAGGAGTTTTAAACAACTCCAGCAAAAGCTCAAAGTCCAAAATTTTATCTTCTAAACCATTTAACCAGCTACAAGAGAGACTGGGTACAATATGTCATGGAGCCAAATAACTCTTCATCTGTGGATTTAAACTAGAAATGAGTTTTCTGCTTCCAAAATAAAAGAATGAACAGGCATAGGATAAACATTCCCATTTCAAAAAGATAAGCGGAAAGAAAAAAGGGGTCACTTGTGCCAAGGAAGTGCAAAACTTAGGACAAATTTTACTGGTAGTAGAGGCAAACATACATAATTTGAAATGGACTGACCAAAGACATTAGGATATATCTTTTTGTTTAAAAACAGTGTATGAAAAACATATGCAAATATGCCCATCACTAATTAAATAAATACAAATCAAAACCACAATACCATCTCAAACCAGTCAGAATGGCTATTATTAAAAAGTCAAGAAATAACAGATGCTGGCAAGGTTGTGAAGAAAAGGTAACACTTTCACACTGCTGGTGAAAACCTACTAGGTTGCTGCAAGAGTAATTGTAGTTTTGCTCTTAATTTTAGTGGCAAAAATTGCAACTATTTTTGCACCATTCCAATAAATTAGTTCAGCTATTGTGGAACAAATTTATTGGAATTTATTCCTCAAAGAGCTTAAAACAGAATTACCACTTAACCCAACAATTCCAATATTGAATATATACCCAAAGAATATAAATCATTCTGCCATAAAGACATATATGCATGCATATGTTCATTGCAGCACTATTCATGATAGCAAATAACCCTTAATGCCCATCAATGCCAGACTGGATTTAAGAATGTAGTACATATACACCTATAATACTATGCAGCCATAAAAGGAATGAAATCATGTCTTTTGTAGCAACATAGATGGAGCTGGAGGTCATTATCCTAAGCAAACTAACACAGGAACAGAAAACCAAATACTGCATGTTCTCACTTACAAGTGGAAGCTAAACTTTGAGTAGATATCACCACAAAAAAGGGAAAAACAGATATCAGGGAATACTTGAGGTTGGAGCCTAGGAAGACACTGAGGATCGAAAACCTACCTATTGGGCACTATGATTACCTGAGTGACAAAATAATCTGTACACCAAACCCCTACAACACACAATTCACCTATATAACAAACCTGCATCTGTAACCCCGAACCTAAAGTAAAAAAACAAACAAAAAAAACCTTAAAAAGTAAAAAAAGTAAATAGAAAGAGTGTATGTTTAGGAATTGTTTGAATCTAAACCTTTTGGTAATGTATGAAAGACAAGACATCAAATCGAAATAGATTGAAGGATTAAGTCCCGGCATGAGGAAATGATGTCCATGAATTTAACAACTTAGTAATTGTTTAGCTTTGAATCAGAACAGTAAGACATAGCTGGAGGAAATGCAGAGCTGACGTGTAGATTGTATTTGTTGGATTTTCAAATGGGAGAGACTGAAGCATGGACACAGGCTGACAGGAAGGGTCCAGTAGATCTTGTATTCCAGATAACCTGGGGGAAAAGCCATTATCTACTATACTGTCAGCAATTAAGAGTAATACCCGGCAGGCCATGCATGGTGGCTCACACCTATAATCCCAGCACTTTGAGAGACCAAGGCAGGCAGATCACTAGCGGTCAGGAGATCGAGACCAGCCCGGCCAACATGGTGAAACCCTGTCTTTGCTAAAAATAAAAACATTAGGTGGGCGTGGTGGTGGGTGCCTGTAATCCCAGCTGCTTGTGAGGCTGAGGCAGAATTGCTTGAACCCGGGAGGTGGAGTTTGCCATGAGCTAAGATCAGGTTGCACTCCAGCCTGGGTGACAAGAGTGAGACTCTGCCTCAAAAATAAATAAATAAATAAAATAACGATAATAATAATAATACCTGGCAGTAAATTTTGAATTGATGTAGAAAAAAATAAGAAAGACGAATTAAATAGAAAGAGTAGAAAGAGTAAGGTTGCATACTCTGGATAACAGTAATCCATGACTCAAAATTTTCAAGGTTTAGAATGAGTGGAGGACAGTTCTTTAGAAAGAGTGACGGTGCTAGATTAACACAGCTACAAGTAGGTTAGCCAATTTGGTAGCTAGTGGTTGCACATATTGCTATCTATTTTCTCTGAGATAAAAGGCTGGGCTATTACTGAGAGTGGTGGTGGAGTGGGAGGGAGTGAAAGGTTTGAACTAGTTATAAAAGAGTTTGAAAAGACCGCTCGGGAGAGGAAATTTGTAGGATTTGCAGGAAGTATTAGAAAAATGCCTGGCTGTGATCTATGTTCATGAAATATATAAGAAAGGCTAAATAGCACTGATATATACTTAATAGCATCGACAGTTAGGACGGAATTACTGTTTAAGTTATTTGTTTGTGATCTTTAAATAAGAAACAAATCAGATACAATGACTGTTTGATATGTGGCCACAGTTTTTATTTGCAATCGATGTACTGTTGCAACTGTGAATCAAATTTGCCCTGATGCAAATAATCATATTTAAATATATTCTCATTTCCAGGATGAAAATTTCAAACAAATGTCTTACTCTTATAGAAATGATTACACGTTCAAATATATTGTTGCTGTTGCAGCAAGAACAAATTAGTTGATCTGTACTGAACATGTCTCTGTGGAGTTAAATTTCTAGAATCTGAACCAATAGGCCAAATACAACCAAATTATCCTTAGTTCTAATTTTGCCTTCTCTTCTCATGTCTACTATACCTTATGAAGCCATGTATACTGAGATGCTTAAAAACCTAACAGCTACTGAGAATTCTTTAGTGCTTTGCCGATTTTAAAATCTAGAAAAATCTACATGTGATTTTTCTGCTTTTCTTAGTGATGCTTCTGAGTGCTCCTTCTGTAGCTGATCACTCATGCTAAAGTTCAGATCACAACCTGACTGACTGACTCTTGACACCACCAGGATTAACGTGTGATGAAACATTTATGATGCTAGCAGTCTATTTTGAGCAAGTTAGCCTTGAATCTATAAAATTTTATTATTGAAGACACAATTTTTAAAAACTTCTGTAGAGAATAACTAACACAAAAATTAAGACTATCAAGTATTTTTACTGAGTCAATAAATTTGAGTTTTGTTTAAAGGATCTACTGGGTTTTATTCAGAATTCGTCTGTTTTTCTGCTCGTTACTGTCTGAATACCACACATATTATAGTACGAATTTGTTTATACATCATGTCTTAACTTTTCATTAAACAATAACTCTCTATAAAGAAGAGTGCTTCATCCTTGTTTCTTAGATCTGAAATCAGATTACTTGAACATTCTTTCATGTAGTAAGTACACAAATGTTTATTAAATAATAAAGTCACTAACTGCTGTAGGCCAGCCACTGTGTTAGGGGTGAAGCATGTAGAGATAAATGAACACCTTCTCAAATCCCAATCTCACAATACACACAGAAAATGAAACTATAGATGAATGGGAAATTTCAGAAGAGGGGTCAAGAAAGTCATCAGAGAAAAAAAAATGAAAACTAAACTGGCATTTTGTAGAACAAAAAACAGTATACCTATCAGGCAGGGGTAGCTCGCATCACAGACAAAGGACTACAGAGGAAGACAATGAGCCTCAGAGGGAGCTGACATAAAACTACAAAACAGTGAGTGCTAAGGAAAAGATGAATGGAAATGTATTCATGCTACCTAAAGTAGCAGAAGGTAAATGGAGGTAGCAATTAATGAAAGAGAAAGATTAGGAAGAAGTTGTTATTATTGCTTCTCATGCATTATGCTGAGAAACTTGGGCTGCATCAGTCTGTGAAATTCTCAGCAGAAGGGCATGGGTGTGTATTAACGTTCTCCGGTTGTCTTAAAGTATCTCTAACTGGGTAGCCTCAGACAACAGAAAATTATCATCATTGTTCTGAAAGCTGTAAGTCTGAAAGTATGGTGGTGACAGTAGTGATTCCTTTCCAAGGCTCTAAGGGACATCTGCTTAGCTTCTGCTGGTTTTTCTCAGCTTTTGCTGGTTTGTTGGTAATCTTTGGTGTTCTTTGGCCTCTAGATACATGACCCTGATCTCTGCCTTTATGTCCTCAAAGTGTTCTATTGATATACAAGTCTGCACAAATTTATTTGTTAAAAGGGCACCAGTCCAGAATTGGGGGCTCACCCTAATGACCTCATTTTTACTTCATTCTATATGCAAAAATCTGTTTCCAAATGCGGTCACATTCACAAGTATTACAGGTTAAGACTTTAACATACCTTTCTGAGAATTAAAACTCAAACCAAAACAGTGTGAGAAGAAAAAGGAAGGAGAGGGTTGGGGCAGAGTAGTATCTTTATATTCAGTGACTGATTGAATAACAAATGGCAGTAAGTAATTCCACATGAAAAGCAAAACAGCAGAGGAAAGAAGATGAGGAGAAAATGAGAGAAGAGGGCCAGGGAAGGAGTATTCACAGTATACAGAGGAACACAAAAGAGGAGAATGGGGCAGAGAGACATGAAGCACCATAAACAGGGAGAAGACAATGTGGACAGCACTCATAAAACAAAGCAGAGAGGGCAAGAGAGACAGGACTGAAGCAGTTGTCAATCTGACAATTAACGGAGGATCCCTAGCCTTTGGAAAGCCACTGTAGTAGTAACCTAGAAAGGAGGTGCTGTGTAGAGGAAAGACATTTATTTTTTTCATATGAGAAATACAAGAAAATAGATCTTTATAAGAAGAAAGAGCCTTTGAAGCTATGCGCTAATGGAGTCAGGGATAGGAGAAATGGCATACACTGGACTCCATGAAGAAAGGAGTCTTTATTTTCAGTGAAGGGGGTGATGTAAGGATGTGTGAATATCAAGATAGATGTGGTGATATCAAGATAGATGTGGAGATATCAAGATATAGATGTGGTGATATCAAGATTGATGCATTGATATCAAGATATAGATGTGGTGATCAAGATAGATGCGGTGATATCAAGTCATTAGGGAAAGAATGAGAGACTGGAGTTGACACCTGATGCCATTTTTTGATCTAAGAAAAGGCTTGATTGTCCGCTATAGAAAGGTATGGTAATGGTTGGGCAGCCTCTCCTTTCCAAGAAACCATCCATGACAAGGTTAGTTAAGGCTGGAGCCCCCTGAGATGCCAACACAGACGTCTAGTGTTTCTATCTCAGCACAGGGTGGTACCAGTGCTGTTGCGGCATTCTTCTTGGTCTCAGAAAATCCATTACATTTATTTTCATGAGATAAGTTATTGTGGAAATGCCTTTGGTTGATGTTTCTAGTTGATATCCCTCTGTAAATAAAATTTTATAAATAGATCCTCTATTAAATAGATTATTCTACTTTATTAAATATCAAAATATTTTCTACTTCTTTCATAATGAAAGCTAGGATAAATAGAACAATGAACTTCTTTCATAATGGAAGCTAGGATAAATAGAACAAAACAAAAAGTAAAACCTGCTATTCCTGATGTGAATATAGAGAAAGTGAACGGCTTTATATGAGATACATCTTTATATGCATATCATGGTAACCATGTGATTCCTTTATATAACTCTTCCATTTGCTTCACATTAAGAATAATTAAGTAGGCTGAAGAAACTTATATAAATATGTTTTGGTATTTATGTAATCCAAAAAGGAATGATGTAAAATGATATTCATCTATTGCATGTTTTTTTGAAAGGATGATACAATTGATAGAAAATAAGCTAAATTTGTCGTTGTAATTTTCCTTTGAATTAAACTGGTTTAGTTTGATTGACTAGAGACTTTAGATTTGCTAAGATTTAAATAATTTACCTACAATAAAAATATTATACATAATGTAAAAGAAATAAAAATTCTGATTTGCAACACTGAAATAAAGATACAAGAATAAGAATTTGAACTTTTATGAATATGAAATTATTCATTTTCTACTAATTCAAAATTAAATGTATTTAATTTATACTTTTTTTCAAATGTGGTGGGTTTTCTTTCCAAAAATTTGTGGAAACTGATGTACTAGAGAATTTGAGAAGAAGACAGATTTAATTTAGGATATCTTAATTCTTTACTTTTGTTTTTCGAGAGAGAAGGAGGATCTCGGTCTTTTGCCCAGGCTGGAGTAGAGTGGCACCATCACAGCCCCCTGCAGCCTTGAACTCCCGAGGTTCAAACATTCCTCCCTTCTCAGCTCCACAAGCAGTTGTGACAACCGTTGTGTCCCACCATGCCCCGCTAATTGTTTTTAAGGATATTTTTAGATAACCAAATATTTTCCAGTTTCATAGAAATGAACTCAACATTTGCTTATCCACTTATTGTGATTTATTTTGTTGAGAAGTAAAATCTGTGAGTTATTATGAAAGTTTCGTGGAAGTCAGTAAACTGGTTTAGTTTGATTAGACAGATACTTTAGATTTGTTAAGATGTTGACATAATATATGTAAAATAAATTATTGTAAATAATGAAAAGGGCAAATAAGAGTTCTAATTTGCAACACTAAGGTAAGGATACAATAAGTATTTGCTCTTTCATGACTATGAAATCATTCTTTTTTTTAATAATTCAACATTAAATGTATTTCATGTATACTTTTCTTCAAATACCATGGGTTTTCTTTCCAAAAAACTGTCTGTAACTTACTATTTAAAAATCATGTACAGATCTTTTGGAATAACTAAGATAAAAATGCTTAGGATTTAATGATCTCTGCTGAGAAATGCACTAAGTTTCTGGCGGAACCTGAAGGACTACATGGCACTGTTACTGGGTATCCCATTTATAGAACCATTCTTGGTTTCATAACCCCTGCACAATTGCTGCTGTCATAATCCATTGGCTGTCTTATACGTGCTCCTACAATTGCTTATGAAATGAATCTTTATAAATTGAATTATTATAAATGAAACAAAATATTATGAAGAATCCTCTGGTAGACTGCCAAAGTCTCTCACAAAATAATCACCTGATAGTTTATATTTTTTAAACATCCACACATTTTTTTATTTCAAATTAGGGCATACTATAGAATTTTACCATAACCATACAGTGTTGACATTATGTAAGATTCTTAGCCAATACTTTAAAGGAAAACAACAAATATAACCCTTACACGTTTTTGTATAGAGTATATTAAGCACATTATCAAAAGGTTAGATCACACATTTAAACAAAATCTAAAACCAGTTAGGCTTAGGTTTGTAGATAAAAATAAAAGCTTGGCATCAAAAAAGTGATTATGTGCGTGTTCAAAAGATTGCCAGAGCAGTGCTTCTCGAATATTCATGTGCAGAAGAATCACCAGAGGATGTGTTAAAGCAAAAGTCTAGGGTAGGGTAGGTGATTTCAAATGTCTACAAAGCTCTAAAATTAAGGTGTTTCTGCTGGTCTTAAATCACACATTAGAAAGCCAAGCAGTAGAGATTCTTTTTATCCTTGGACCAGAGGTGTGCATTTCTTAAAAATACTAAGCTTATTTTCACAGTGATTCAAGAAAACATACAGTTTTTCAAATGAAAACCTAGATGATATCAAAAATGAAAAGCTGTAAGGCTGACCCTGACGCTAAGCATTATCACATAAGAAACAAATATATACTTAAAAACTAGCATATGTTACTATTGTAAGATCTATTTGAGGTGTACAAAATGCACAAAGCGGAGTCATAATCAAAATTAATCACATATACTTTTTAAAAGAGAATCATTTTTGTCCATATAGAAAAAGAATAAATGCAGGAGTACTGAAACATGGACCGAATTTGCAAATAACAGTAATGTAATCATCCCACA